>BLKR01015528.1:0-65560 GCA_011170035.1 Teleogryllus occipitalis
AAGACGCAATATTTGTCTATTATTCAAGAGTTTCATAATTTAGTCTGTAACGCTGTAAAAATTAACATATATTAAAGAAAACAGACGTTTAAGGGAGATTTAATGTTAATTACTTTTTTATTTATCAATAATATGACTATTTCTATAAATAACTAAAAGTAAGATCTGCTTCCGTTTTACATTTTCCAATCGACTTTCGGTCTTCCATTTCGATTCTTCTGCATTTTGCAGATAATGATTAAATTTGAAATAGGTGGAAGATGATATTTTTTGGTCTAAATTGTAGTTATACATGTGGGTTAGTTGAAATGAAAATAGGCAAAAAGTCTACGTGATAGATATTGCGTGTTTTCGTGTAAGGCAGGTAACTAACGAGACAAGAGTGAATCTGATACTTTTAGATACGAGAGGGTAGCAAGACTTCATGGGCCTTGGGAATTCTTCACCGGACTTCAAGTGAGTAAAGTTAGGAATAGTTTTTTAAAGAAATATATAAATCCAGCATATGTTTTATTTCTGATCAATTTAAAAATTGATACAACCCCCGTGGGGGATTTCAGTATTTTCATTGTCTTCTGACCGGCAAAGGTGGCACAAGGCATGAACTGATGTCATTGTAGTGCCTCTGACAGGCAGGTCTTAGGGGTTGAGTCCCGACGGTGGCAGGAGTTTCGACACTACCTACATAGCTAGATAGAATTCAACCGCTGTCTGGGGGAGAATTGTATCGGTAGTTTTCCGTGGTTTCTCCGACTTACACCAGGCGAATGCCGGAGCAGTACCCTACGAAATCGGTCACGGACCGCACGCGATCTTTCCTTCCTCTTCCTCGTTCTATCTTAAACCCTTAATTACATACCCTTACACTGACATGCACAACACTACCATTTAGTCAGATTGTATTTGGTCTTTTATTTTGAAGACAGAAAATTGTAACTATTTTATATAAAAATTACAATAAGATTGCAATATATTATACGAGATACACAATAGCAATAGAAATCTTTGGGAAAATAATTTACTACCCTACCACACTTGCCGGGAGACCAGTATGGAGTTTAGAGCTTGCCCAGGCTCGGCGTTACTTGCTGGCGGGAGATACGTGGTTGGACAAATCCCCTCATGCCAATGGAGAAAGATCACCGTCACCTTCAGCGATAAAGTATGCACTACACTTACGGGACTAACGACGTTTTGCAATTCACGCGCTCGGAACCATTAATCAATCAACCAATCTGCATCCCAACTTTCAACTTTTGTGACTATCCCTGCAACAGGGTAGTAACGCTTGCAAAAATGTATTAAAACGTTCAAAAAGCTCGCATTCTGAATGTCATAATAAACAGAACTCGTGTCCCTTGGAGCATGAAAACCTGGTTTAAAGGGCCCAGGATAGACCGCATCATAGTAACGTGTGTTACAGCATACCGTCAGTTACAGGTTCCATGATGGCCTGGTATTTTCCTTTTATCATAATCTGCGAACGTCTAATGATTTCGTTCTAAATGTGTTTGATTAAGACCTAGGGGTAATTTCCTTGCCAACAGTAGATCACAAATGGATTTTGTTTCAATGGTGTCTTAAGATACAAAAACTCATTTTTCCTCACAAAATTTTGTAATAGTATAGGGGGCACACAATGGGCCCACTCCACAATGCAGAGCGCGCCGAGAACGTATTTTATTTAAGGGCGAGTCAAATGCTTAAATCTTTAGTCCCACAAGTGTAGTGGGTGCTATATTTCGAGAGTTGGTGGTGTTCCCTCCTGCTGGTCTTCGAGAGCCGATATAAGCTTTTCAGCTAGGTCGAATTCAGTCGCTACCTGGAGGAGAATTCTAGCGGCCGGCTGCTCTGATCGGTAGTTTTCCGTGGTTTCTCCGATCAACACCAGGCGAATGCCGGAGCAGTACCTTACCAAACGGGCCACGGACCCTGCGCGATCTTTCCTTCCTCTTCCTTGTCCTATCCTATCCCCCTTACACATACACGTACACTAACATGCACTACACTACCACATATTCCGGGAGACCGGTCGGGAGCTTAGAGCTTGTCCCGGCTGGGACGGTGCCCTGCTGGTGGGAGAGTCATGGTTAGGGGGAAACCCACTAGCCGACGGTAGGTCGGCGCCGGATCTCGCCATCCAGCGGGGGAAGATCACTGCCATCTCTCGAGAAAAAACATGCACTACACTAACGGGACTAATGACCAAAGCAGTTGACGCGCCCGGAAACACGAAAAAAACAAACAAAACCAATCGAGAGCCGACTTCGACCTACATGTTGGCTTGAGGCTTTCCGCCTCCCAGCATCTACTGCCGCGAGGTACAGCCCCAACCGGGACAACCTCTAAGCTCCCGACGTAGTAGTATTGTAGTACATGTAAGTGTAAGTGTGTGCATGTAAGAAGTGAGCATATGGCAAGGAAGATGAAGGAAAGATCGCGCGAGGTTCGTCGCACATTTGTTAAGGTACTGCTCCGGCATTCGCCAGGCGAAGATCGGAAAAATCACGGAAAACTGCCGATTAGAGCAGCCGTTCGCTACAATTCTCCACCAGATAGCTGCTGATTTCGACTCGGGTATCTAACAGGCGGGGCAAATCCTGCCACTGCCTGGAATCGAACAACAGGACCTCCCGGTCAAAGGTCATGCAGTGTCATCGGTTGGTGCCCTGAGCCACTTTTATTGGTGTTATCAAGTAAGGATATTATTTTTAAAATAACGTAGTTAGGTACTTTATGAATTCACCCTCATCAGTAGATGCCACCTCAACCGGTACTGCAGTAGCATCAGTTATAGGGTTTCCAACCGTCCTACATTTGAGAGGACAGTCCTCTATTGACGTCAATTGTCCTCTCGTCATTTGTATTTTAAATGTCCTCTTTTTAGTAAACTGTTAGCATTTGTTGTCATTTATTTTATCACATGTCTAAATCTGCTACATTGTATCATTAATGCTTAATTTAGAATAGAAAAGATGGATAACCGTTTTTGTGAAAGCTGACACACGCATGCATGGTAGTGTTTCTAACGACTAAAATAAAAGAGATGCTCAGAGAATCTTCATCTGCATTTTCTGAAGGAATTTTTTCACTTGAATTGCAAATGGAGAGAAGAAAGAAGAACTGATGTTAATCTAAATTAAATATTTATAAATAGAAATGTGTTGATGCGAGTTTTTCGCTTTTCCATGAACATTTCCATGAACACCCATTTTCATGTTGGCAACATGGTAGTGAAAAATACTTTAAATTTAGTATTTAAATAATCGCATAAATACTTTATAAATAAGTATTTAAATACATACACAAAATACATTTGGACTTGATGTGCTAAATACATACTATTTAAAATACTTCAAATACTCAAAATACTGTAAATGTATAATCATTTTGCATTGTATATTTTTTATTTCAACAATATTTTGTAATTGTCAATTACAATAAATTAGTAATTAACAGTCATACAAATGACTGAACAATAACTATTGTACTGTATTGTAACAATATGAATAAATATTTTCAAATATTAAATGGTATCAAAGATATGTCTAACACAAAGAAATGGAATTTTCTTTTAAAACGACCAATTTTTCAAAAAAATCATTAAAAAAATTCAACCGTAGTTGACGAATGTATAAAACCTGTAAAGGAAAACAGTCATTCAACTGGTGTGGATGAACATCTACTAGTGTTATAACAAGTAATCTTGTTTTCTTATTGTAGCACAATTGTTCAGCATTTTTAATGATTTAGATTTATCATTTAAAAATGAAGAAAATCCAAATTCAACAACTGAAAGGAACTTTTATGTTTGTTTCAATGTGGTGCATTCAGTAGCGGAATCAAACAAAAAGAAACTATCCTTGTTCTAAACTATCTTCTTCTTTGTATTTGAAGCATTTCTTTTTTAAATTCACCTACTATTTAAACGTATCTCAAAAATACACGCCTGAAAACTCAAAATACAGTTTTTCAAATACAAAATGTATTTGTTGTATTCCAGCATTATAACCTTTTTTGTTGCAAGAAATCGTTCGTAATCGGGCATTTCGTCGGGAACGTTGTTTCGCAAAATAAACTTTGATTCACTTAAACATTTATAATGCTGTTATACAAACTATAGCGTTTGAAACTCGTTTATAATATTGTTTATTGAATTGGTACAAAGTTGAAAATTCGTTCCTAACGTAGCTCGTTTGAAAAGCAATTCTTATGAAATAAAGCTTATCATTATAAACCAATTGCATAAACTAGTAATAAAATACGTATTTCAAATGCAAGTATTTAAATACTGCCCAACGCTGGTTGGCTCCCCTAATCAGCTGTCACCCCGAGCCACCTGAGCGCTCGGCGAGCGCCCAAAGAGCAGCGCGTCGTCGAGCGGAAGTCAGGGCGCGGAGGATTGATTGATTACTAGACGTTCCGGGCGCGTCAATTACTAGGGTCATTAGTCCCATAAGTGTAGTGGATGCTTTTCCTCAAGAGGTGGCAATTTTCTTTCCCCGCTGGATGGCGAGACCCGGCGCCGACCTACCGTCGACTAGCGGGGTTTTCCTCAACAAGGTATTTCCCACCAGCGGGGAACTGCCCCAGTTGGGACAAGCACCAAGCTCGCGATCGGTCTCTGGCGTATGTGGTAGTGTAGTGCATGTTAGTATGTGTGTAAGGGGAGTGGATACGATAAGGAAGAGGAAGGAAAGATCGCGCGCGGTTCGTGGCCCGTTTGTTAGGGTACTGCTCCGGCATTCGCCTGGTGTTGATCGGAGAAACCACGGAAAACTACAGATCATACCAGCCGGCCGCTATAAGTCTCCTCCAGACAGCGACTGAATTCGACCTGGTTATCTAGCTAGTGTCGATAATCCTTCCACCCCCGGGAATCCAACCACAGGGTCTCCCAGTCAAGGGCACTGCACTGACATCACTTGAGCCTCCTTTATTGGTGTTATCAAATAAGAATTTGATTTTTAAAATAACGTAGTTAGATTCTTGAGTGAATGACTTCATTACGACAGGTGAATTCATATGACATCGAGTTCATCATTCAAGTGACATCACTTGATGCCCTGAGCCATCTTTATCGGTGTTATCAAATAAGAATATAATTTTTTAAATAGCGAAGGTAGGTACTTGAATGAATGAATTACGACAAGTGAATTCACATGACATGGAGGTCATCATCATTCAAGTGACATCATTTGATGCCCTTTGCCACCTTTACCAATGTTATCAAATAAGAATATATTTTCTTAAATAACGAAGGTAGGTACTTGAATGAATGACTTCATTAAGTTAGTGGAACTCATGTGACATCGAGTTCATCATCATTCAAGTGACATCACTTGATGCCCTGAGCCATCCTTATCGGTGTTATCAAATAAGAATATAATTTTTAAAATAACGTAGGTAGGCACTTGAAAGAATGACTTCATTACGTCAGTGGAATTCAAGTCGTTCGAACATCGAGTTCATCGTCATTCAAGTGACATCAGCTGATGTCCTGAGCCACCTTTATCATTGCTATCAAAGAAGAATATAATTTTTAAAATAACGAAGGTAGGTACTTGAATGAATGAATTACGACAGGTGAATTCACATGACATGGAGGTCATCATCATTCAAGTGACATCATTTGATGCCCTTTGCCACCTTTACCAATGTTATCAAATAAGAATATATTTTCTTAAATAACGAAGGTAGGTACTTGAATGAATGACTTCATTAAGTTAGTGGAACTCATGTGACATCGAGTTCATCATCATTCAAGTGACATCACTTGATGCCCTGAGCCATCCTTATCGGTGTTATCAAATAAGAATATAATTTTTAAAATAACGTAGGTAGGCACTTGAAAGAATGACTTCATTACGTCAGTGGAATTCAAGTCGTTCGAACATCGAGTTCATCGTCATTCAAGTGACATCAGCTGATGTCCTGAGCCACCTTTATCATTGCTATCAAAGAAGAATATAATTTTTAAAATAACGAAGGTAGGTACTTGAATGAATGAATTACGACAGGTGAATTCACATGACATGGAGGTCATCATCATTCAAGTGACATCATTTGATGCCCTTTGCCACCTTTACCAATGTTATCAAATAAGAATATATTTTCTTAAATAACGAAGGTAGGTACTTGAATGAATGACTTCATTAAGTTAGTGGAACTCATGTGACATCGAGTTCATCATCATTCAAGTGACATCACTTGATGCCCTGAGCCATCCTTATCGGTGTTATCAAATAAGAATATAATTTTTAAAATAACGTAGGTAGGCACTTGAAAGAATGACTTCATTACGTCAGTGGAATTCAAGTCGTTCGAACATCGAGTTCATCGTCATTCAAGTGACATCAGCTGATGTCCTGAGCCACCTTTATCATTGCTATCAAAGAAGAATATAATTTTTAATATAACGAAGGTAGGTACTTGAATGAATGAATTACGACAGGTGAATTCACATGACATGGAGTTCCTCGTCATTCAAGTGACATCAGCTGATGCCCTGAGCCGCCGGTGCAGCCGCATCAGCTGCCTCCCCGAGCCACCAGAGCGCGCGCCGGGGCCGAGCAGCGCGTCGCGTCGCGTCGCCGGCGCGCGGCGGATGCCGGAACCGCCTCTCTCCGCACGGAAGCTGCGCCGCGGATGCAGCCGAGCGCCGCGCTGGGCGGCGCGGCGCCGGGTGGGAGCGGGCGGGGGGTGCGCGCGCGCGTGGCAAAGAGGGGTGGGGAGGGGAGGGAGAGCGCTCCACGGTCAGTGGGGTCGGCCTTGGCGCCGGCTGCCCCCCTCCCCCGCTCCCGAGCCCCCACCACGCGGACGACGGCACCCCCACCGCCGCGCCGCGCCGCTGTACAGTGGTCTGCACCCGCGCCCAAAGCGCACGCACCCGTAGAAGAAATAACCGGGAGAGGTGACTCCGAGCTTCAACTGATGTCACCGCAGTGCCTCTGACTGGGTTTGGTTTGGTTTGGTTCGTTTTTTTCGTGTTTCCGGGCGCGTCAACTGCTTTGGTCATTAGTCCCGTTAGTGTAGTGCATGTTTTTTCTCGGGAGATGGCGGTGGTCTTCCCCCGCTGGATGGCGAGATCCGGCGCCGACCTACCGTCGGCTAGTGGGGTTTCCCCCTAACCAGAACTCTCCCACCAGCGGGGTACCGCCCCAGCCGGGACAAGCTCTAAGTTCCCGACCGGTCTCCCGGAATATGTGGTAGTGCATGTTAGTGTAAGTGTGTGTGTAATGGGAGAGGATTGGACAAGGAAGATGAAGGAAAGATCGCGCGCGGTCCATGGCCCGTTTGGTAGGGTACTGCTCCGGCATTCGCCTGGTGTTGATCGGAGAAACCACGAAAAACTCGACCAGAGCAGCCGGCCGCTAGAATTCTCCTCCAGGAAGCGACTGAATTCGACCTAGCTGAAAAGTTAGTGTCGAAAATCCTGCCGCCGTCAGGACTCGAACCTAGGACCTCCCGGTCAGAGGAGCTGCAGTGACATGCACTGAGCTATCGCTCCCGGTCTCTGACTGGGAGGTCCTGGGGTTCTACTCCCGACGGTGGCAGGACTCTCGACACTGCCTAGATATAGAAGGATTTTCCTAAGAATGAGACAATGTGACAGTTTGTGCTGGCAACATAACTGAAGGTTCATTGGTAGTTGGGTCTTTTAACTCATTTCACTCCCTTTCTGCATTCGTTCGTTTGCAGTTGGATAACTTGTAAATGGCTTCGACGCTTCCTTTGGTGATGTCCTCCTCCGACAAAAGAATAGTGCGCGACGAGAAATAATTGAAATTAGGAATTGCAGTGTTATGTGCTCTTCTGTAAAAATTCTTTTTCGTATTTTAGCTTGTCTGCGAACCTGTACTCCGAACACACGGGTGGTCAAAACTTTGCAGGTTCTCGAAATCTATGTACAATTAAATTGACTATTTGAGATGCTGTGCAATTTAATCGCGCAAATGAAGATCATTAATAAGCGGTTAGCAATATTCTCATGTTAACCCATATACATAAACGGCCCTGTATGGTAAAACGCACAGTTGGAGTGTGTTCTCTCAAATTTCCAGAAGCTGTTTTCACTTTTTAATCAATGAATTGCAAAGGGCTGAATGTTATTAGGATCTAACTATTTAATAATTAATAAGATACGCACGTCCGCCCCGCCACTTCCACCTTGCGCCTCCGCCCCGCCCCCTCCGCCCCGCCTCCTCCGCCCCGCCTCCTCCGCCCCGCCCCCTCCGCCCCGCCCCCTCCGCCCCGCTCCCTCCGCCCCGCCTCCTCCGCCCCGCCTCCTCCGCCCCGCCCCGATTCGCTGCGCCACCATCCTTCTGCCTTGTTTTTTGTCTATACTTATACTATGAGACTCGTGCAATTAGGGGGGTTTACATTTTCTGAAACAATTCAGTCTATTTTCACTGTGATCATGGATTTAAACGAGTTTCTGAAAATGTAATAAAAATGTTTTATGTTTACGAAGATGAGTCAATGTATTTTGCAGTGAACTGTAAAAGGGAATTCTGCTTTTCACTTTCACTTAGAAACGTAATGCATATCTGATGTTTTTGTGAAGGAACTGATAGGTTTCCTTTCAAAAACACTCATTCTTGGATTTCAAAAAAACTTTCTCTCCTCTCTTCGCTATTTTCCCACGAAAAGTCAATTGTTCTTGATATATCAATGGCAACACAACAAATCGGCTAAGATCAACTACATGACATTTTCACAATGGAATAGGTCTTGGAAACGTATTAAGTGCTCGAATATGTAGTTACTGAAAAAGTCGAAAATAGGCAAATAGGCACTTAAAATAGGCAGGTAAATAGGCATTATTGTTGATAATAGGCACAGAAACTCTCTCAATAATGAGGAAATGAAAATATTTAATATTAAAATTTAGTCGAAATATGTATATAAAAGATGATGAAAATTCTCTGAAAACTAATCGGATTCCTGACATTGTCAAAACATATTGCGGAGTTTAATAAAATATCCTAAGATTTGAGTCTAGTGGAATTGTATAGTTTGCATATTTTGTCAAGAACTGGTTACACATTGGAGTTTCAAGTTTTGAAAATGGATTGTTCGCGACAATCAGCGCACGACACAAGTCACTGTTTCTTGTCTTCAACTTCCGACTGCACTTGCTAAAGAAAGAGTTGATTAGTTTTTCTCACTTTTCCCGATTTTTTTGCATGAGTTGCAGTCTTTTTATATTGTCTTAGTTCACATTTGTGACACAGTTTACAAGTTATTCACACCACTGGCAAAGAAATACATTTCTGTCCGGCGTGAAACCTTTTTCTCCAAGAATCCACTCTCATAGCAATACATTTCTTGACACTTTTTCTTTTGGCTTGTTGCAAGCGTGCCTAACAGGGACAGGAAACTTATTGATCTGACATATACCAGACATCAAAACCATACAAATCGAAGAAAAGTCCGTCCATCTTCTATAATTCTTCCTTCTAAAAACGAAAGACGCCGGGAGCGCTAAAGTTGAATACTTGTGTTCTTGGTAAGGAACAGATAACTCACTAATGATAGCGAAGATCGGAAAGACGAAAGCAATTACCTCTTCTCTGATGCACCCTGATGGGTTCGACGAAGTACATAAGCTTATCCTGCGCGGTGTCAAATTGGCATACGTCTCCATGCGGCGACTCTGCTCTCCGCCTCAAGGCAAGAACAAACAGGGCATAGAGCTTCTCGATTGGAGAACGCCCTGGCAGATTTTACGCGATAGTTTCTGGTTTGGTAAAAAACAGTAATTTCTCGAAAACTATTTGTAGGAATCAAAATAAAAATATATAAAACATTCGAACATTTTAATATATAGCCCCTAATAGGCCTTTAAAGCTTGAGTGGGCAATCATCTTTAAAGTAGGCATTTATAGCCACTATAAAAACCCTCGCAAAAGCAATTTATTAGGTAAACGTGGATAATGAGATATTAGTGTTAGATATCAGATTAGTGTTCATTCTATTAATTTTAAGTTATTATTACAATTTAGAGTTTATACTAGTAGTATATAAACTTATACCACTAAAACCAGTCAATAAGAGTAAGTGATAACCCATCTACCTTTCAACAACCTCGAAATATGGTCGACTAGAAAGCACAAATCTTTCTCGATGAAAACCATTAGTGTGCTCAATATAACGTTTTTGCCCAAGACTGCTGTCATCTTTATAAAACGTAAAATGGGAGTAAACGACTGGAATAAACGCTCTAAACAATGGAGAAAAATGCATTAAAATCCACTTTCTATTTCTGGTTTTATTAGAGGAAAAATAAACATGCTGGACCTGGATCTTAATCGTCTCCTTTATTACTTCAATAGAATAGAAGAAGAGTTTTGCGAGTCTCACACGCGACCCAACTTTTCAAATGAGGTCTCTAAAGAAAGAGATTCAAGGAGACGTGACGAATTGCACTTTGACGTAGAAAAATATGAAGGATTTGTCGACAAAACGCGGTGAAACATCCATGCCAAATGCAACCCGCAACACTCGGTAGTGCATTTGAGATCTATGTATTTAGTTCGTTCAATATTGATTGGGTCTCCCCTTATAACTTCTACAAAGTAGCAGTTTGAAATGTGTATCGATGGACACATGAACATAGACTATGGAGTAGTACTGTCTATAGCCACCAAATGGTGTTGCTACTTCCCATAGGTGGGTCATTGAAGCAGCAAATGTTCCTGCTTGCCAGTAAGCTGATGAGCATCGATAAGAGAACATTGGAAGCAGACAAGCACGTGCAACAGTGGACTGTGTGATTTCTCTGGAGAGAAGAAGTGACTGCTTCTATCATCCACAAGAGTTTAGTAATTCAGCAGAGTTTAATTTACCCGCATGTGGGGAGTCATCACAAAGTTGCAGGTCCGTGTTTCATTGGGTACTAAAGTTCAAACACTGCAGAGACTACCGAAAAACCCAAAAGCAGCGGACGTCCAGCAACTGCACGCCAACCAAACAATGCGCATCTCGTCAATGATCAGGCGAATCACGTTTGGTGAATTAGGGAAGGCAACAAGTCTATCAAGGAGACCTTCCACACCATCATCCATGAGGATTTGAAGATGAAGAAGGCACACAATGCATGCCCTATACCCTCACAATTGCGCAGAAATAGAAGCATATGGTTACATGTGCCAACAGTTGGTTAAACAGTAATGTGGAGAGCTAACGGAGTTCTTTCAAGTCACCGTCGACGAGTCATGGTTCTTACACGAGACCCCAGATATTCCATATTTGTCGAGTCTGTCTCCTAGTAACTATGCCATATTTGACGCAAAAGGAAAGGTCATACGGGATAAGAAATTCACTACCAATGATGAACTTCATGCAATGGTCCAACAGTGGTGCCGGTATACACCCAAAGAATGGCTTATACGCAAATATGGAAGCTGACAGATTGACGGGAAAAAGCATGGGCTTTGCCGGGGAATACTTGTAATAAAATGTGTTCGTTCAGTAAATGTATCCTGAGAACACAAAATAATTGTTGTGCCAATCATTTCTGAACATCCAAATTAGTTTTATAACTCCAAAATGAAGCGTTCTAGGGCCTTAAAATATATAACATTGAGGCCAACGGCCTCAAAGAAACGTTCCTCACACCATAATCTATATAGTGAGACATTCTTTTTTGACATTGTTTTACATTTTTGTTGATTAGGGGCTTTTGATTCTTTCCCGCCTGTTCAGAGACTTGCAAACCTGAATGTGAAATTAAACTTCTGTATTGTATGTGAAATATTATATGCGATTGAACTGCACCTCTCGGTAATAGACTTAAATAAGAATAGTTTGTAATGGCAGGTGTGCATTGTACTGTTATGGTAAAATACGTTCAGTTAGTTCAATTACAACGAGACATATAGAACAAATGATGGAGGAAAAGACGATCTTGAAACAAAAAGACTGTGGACTTAATATGGCATGGAAGAGAGTGAGGTTTAACAAGTGAGAGTTCTCGTGCGCCTACGCTAGTTTTATATATTTTTGAGGGGAAGGGGAGTGGAAGGAAGCACTGGATGTCTCACCTAGCACGCACGTCTTCTACCGTTGGGCTTCGGGTTAGATCACCGGACAATCCATGCTAAGTTTGCAGTGGACTATGTATGTTCTTGGCAAGCTTTCTCATTTCTCCCCCGATTAGGCTCATTCCGTCATCTGTCCATCATTCTTCACTTCAACGCCATCACATCGATGCACTGGAATATATCGCTCATGGGCTTCATGAATTTCACTGTGTAAGGGCGCCTTTCACCTAGAATCCCAACTATCAGTCAAAGAAATAAAAATACAGAATTACATCAATGGCGAATCCTGATCATTATTTTAAGTAAACCGCACTTTATAGAAGCTACCTCTGTAGTTCTTTTATATTGAGCTTTTATGAAATCCCAATACTATTAAATTCTGTCCTTAATAATTATTCTATATGACAATTACACAAACCACTAACTTCTGGTTCATTAACACACTCGATTTTCACAAAAAAGTTAGACAAGCGTAACTTACGAACGACCAGAGAAGAACTGTTCACCGCAATATTTTGCGGTGCCTACCTACCATCCAGACGCGCATCCTCCCCTCTCCCCGCCCTTGAAACATGAGGTGCCCTAGGTTATCGCGACTGGCATGCGATGCCTTCGCCTGCGTTAGCAAATTCTCTGGACAGCATTAAGAACTGTTTGAAACTTTTCACTCTACCACACTTCATAGCGTTTATTGATGCGGAAGACTGACTGGCTCTCGGTAGCAAATTAGAGTTATTTTTTTGCATCTGTTTTAAAGCTTTCCAAATCTCTAGCTTTTTAGACGATTACCAAACTTAACAAATATTTATTATACACTTCGATTTACTTGGTACACTCGCGGTATATGTGGTGTATCGGAGAATTCGCCACTGAATTACATGTTAGTATAGATGTGGGGATTACATGTTAGTATAGGTCCCACTTACAAAGCCTCAAGGGCCACCACTAATACCTTGAATATGGTTGCGGACCACGGACTATTTTCATAACTCGGGCGACCACACATGACTTCCCCGGATTGTTAATCTCGGGAGTTTACCCGGCTGCTCTAAAGCGGAAAGGATGGGGGGAGGAACCATACGATATATCAGGCCATCCTACTTATAACGCAGGGAAACAGATTGGAATGATATTGAATTTCGGAATTTACTAGGTTCAAGTCCTCACGACTAGCTTTCTAGCTAGGTCGAATTCAGTCGCTGTCTGGAGGAGAATTCTAGCGGCCGGCTGCTCTGCTCGGTAGTTTTCCGTGGTTTCTACGATCAACGCCAGGCGAATGCCGCAGCAGTATGCTAACAAACGAGCCACGGACCGCGCGCGATATGTCCTTCCTCTTCCTTGTCCTATCCTCTCCCCTTACATACACACACTAACATGCGCTACACTACCACATATTCCGGGAGACCGGTCGGGAGCTTAGAGCTTGTCTCGGCTGGGGCGGTGCCCCGCTGGTGGGATAGTCCTAGTTAGGGGGAAACCCGACTAGCCGACGGTAGGTCGGCGTCGGATCTCGCCATCCAGCGGGGGAAGATCACCGCCATCGCCGAGAAGAAACATGCACTACATTAACGGGACTAATGAGCAAAGCAGTTGACGCGCCTGGAAACACGAAAAAATCAATCAATCAATCAATGAATTTACCAGAAAATGTCTTCAGATCTAAACTTAACCTATTCTTACATTAAAAGGTATTGATCCCGACAGGACGCGTGCACTAAGTTTGCACAATGTTCTCTCTCAACGTGGATGCAAAGGACTTTCACTTTAGACAAATAAACTTTCGCGGGCCACAATACATGTCACGGCGGGCCGCCAGTTGGACAAGCCTGGTATAGATCTTGTAAGTGAATGTAGGAGAAATATTGTGAAATTCTATCCTCATAACATAATTAGCCATAATTAAAGAAGCAATTTCTCATTAACAATCTTAATTATTCAATACTCAATTTTTTTTGCAACTACGGGTAATTGTTCCCTGCACTACAGTGCTTATAATTCCTAAAGCTCATTCAAAATCGGTGTACCATTTTAAATCTACTGTGTTTACAAACTATTGCCACATGATTCAAAAAGTAAGAGAGCATTTACTGCAGTTGAATGGCTGATTCGTCAGCGATTATCGGACGAGAAATTTATTTACACTGAACAGTCGTTTTAGTGTTTTCATCTGATCTATTCCGGAGGATGCCGGAAAAGTACCGTAGATATCGCAGTCCAGAATAAATGTTCTCTAACTAAATAAACTCTCTAAATAAATAAACTCTAGGGAATTCGGGTGGTTCATGGAAAGCGTACTAACTTTCCGTGTTACAATTCACTTTGTGCAACTGCGTTCAGGCTGGCTTTCATGGTAGATACGCGGACCACACGTATTTCATTTTTTCGGACATTGATAATAAAAACGGACACAGACTAAGGAACACAGATAATTGGCAAAATTCGAATTAATCCGACCTTAAAATGTGAAATGCATCTAATAAATTGCATAATACAGCAAATAAATCTAAATAAATCAACAGTCTTCTAGGGAACATATGGATATCGAAGATGATACTTTGAGGCAATGAACATGTGTTGGAGAATTTCATATATACAAAATTACACATGTGCAACTTTACAAAGCAACTCATTGAGCATTGGCGTATGACAAGTCACGTCCTGACACCATGATATTTACCGGGAGAGGTGGCTCAGGGCGTCATCTGATGCCACTGCAGCGCCTCTGACCGGGATGTCCTAGATTCGAGTCCCGACACTGGCAGGATTTTCGACACTAACTTGTCAGCTAGATTGAACTCAGTCCCTACCTAAAGGAGAATTCTAGCGGCTGCTTGCTCTGATGGGTAGTTTTCCGTGGTTTCTCCTATCATCAACAGGTGAATGCCGGAGCAGTACTCTGACAAGTGGGCAACGGACCGCGCGCGATCTTCCCTTCTTCTTCCTTGTCCTATCATCACCCCATACTTGCTCATACTTATACTTACATGCTCTACAATATCTCCTATGTCGGGAGCTTAGGGCTTCTTCCGTCTGGAGCCGTGCTTCGCTGCTGGGATATACCGGGCTGGAGAAACCCTGCTAGCGGACGGGAGGTTGGTGCCGGATCTCACCATCTAGTGGGGAAGATCTCAGCCACCTCCCGAGAAGAAATGCACTACACTTACGGGATCAATAACCTTAGCAGTTGACGCCCCCGGAATCACTAATTAATCAAGCAAGCAAAGATTTTTGTGCCACTACCGGAAAGTCGTGCTTGTTTTGCGATGTGTGCAAGGAGAAGTGTCACACGTTCAACATCATTATTTGAAATTTGCAACCATAATTTTAAAAAAAATTGATGACTTTTGACTTGCCTTGCACTAGAGCTTTGTAACATTTGTTCTGAGATATTCTGCATGCGTCTCGTGTTGCGATAACCGAAGTAAAACTTCTAGCCAAACCTGGAGTGAACGAATCATTTTGAAAGAATAAGGTTGGTAACACGCTATGAATACGCGTATACACGCTATGAATTAAGATGGAGCAATGGTGGGATAAGGGGGAGAGAAAACTGGCAAATCAAAAAACGCAATTATTCTACATAGTTACAGCGCAATTTGAAGCCTGACACCCAACACTGGGAATCTAAAGGTCTAACACCCACAAGACGAATTGTCTCGGTTGCGAGCATTTTTTCCGTCACGCAGCTAAAGGAAGTGGGTAAATGGAACAAGTGTAGACTGTATTACATAATGGGTATTGATTCAAACCTTTCTGTGTGTTGAAGGTAATTGGGTTTAATTCGCTTAGCCAAAGAATCCCTCTGTGATAGGGGCAATGTGACCCGATTCCCCACACGCATGTCCAAGTCAACGGCGAGGCTCGGCCGTTCTTGACCTATGGTGGTCTTGGGCCTCAGCTGTTAATAAACATTATTGAGTCTAGCAAAGGAATGATTTCCAACGCATTCTGCACCACAATAGCGATAGGATAGTCTCAACTCAATTCTCTTGCGTAACTACCGCAGAAGTATCAATATTTGAACTTAATTAAATATGCACATTCCATGCGTGTCCCATTTATCTTTATCCTTATCTATTTGTCAAAAAATAATCGCTGCGATTAAAAGAAAAAAACTTTGTAGAAGAGATAGATTTACACATAGCCAGACTAACTGACGTTGAATGCTCGGATAGGGGGTCGGATAGGGGTTCTCAATAATTTTTAAAACAAAAGTGCATATTAGTTCATAAATATGTAAAAAAATAAGAAATTTTGAAATTGCAAAGTTTGTTATATATGAATTTTTATTTAGATTACATACTTATATTTTGGTTACGTCCCTATATATCTGGCTGCGTGAGAGATGCCAATAGTTTCTCGTTAGTTACCCAAGAACTCAAAAAAAATCCAAATACAATGAAACAGCTTCTATTTTGACTGAAAAATGCAAGTATTAGATACTATTTTTCCACTTATTCTCATAGTGCATGTACAGACTGAATTCTCAAACTCAGTGCATAACCGTTTACGACACACATCAGACAACAGCAAAGCTCCAATGAAGAGGCCGTCGGATATTAAATATTTGCTATTCACGTTATTCATGCAGCAGCACAATTTTTTATATTCTTGATATGTAAAGAACTCTTGGATTGTGTATCTGTATCTTCTAAACTATGCTATTGCAGTATTTGTGTAGACTGTTTTTCTTAAAATATTTCATTTAGTGCACTGTTACACGATAGTCTTTTGGCGTACTTGAATAGCGAGGAAAACACTTATGAAGGTTTTTGTTTTGTGGCATTTTTGTTGCTGCAGATCTATATTGTTTATTAAAGAACCTAATAATATGTTTCGGTCTTAATGTATCAATCTGGCCATGCAGAAGAAGTATGCTAAGAAGAACAGACATAATTGATTGTAATGCCGAGTCAAATGGGATTAGTCCATTACCACACCCTGACAAGGGCAAACTCGCTGTGAATTTTCAAATTGCTCCTTTAAGATCCCAGAGATGATAGTAAATGTCTCGCACATTAGGTGCCAGAGGGCGGCAAAGGTCCCAGTAACTATTAACCGTCTCTTGAGGCGGCGTGGCGGTTCATGGCGTTTAGGTGACTAGGCGAAAAAAAGATCCGATTAGGAAAGGAATAAATAGAAATAAAGAGCATGTTTTTGAAAGAGACGTACCTCCATCTTCGTTTGTTTTCAAGTAGTTTTACGTACCGAACTATTCTTAAGTGCTTCTTCATAATGCTGCCAAATATTGCGTTGAAAAATAAAGTTTTTTTTATATTAAAATGTATCCGAAATTCATGAATCCTATCTTGAATTTTAAGGCTAAATGTGATTACATCCATCCCTGAAATATTGTGTTTCAAGGAGATGTCCCTTTGGATTGACTGATTAATTGAATGAAATGTGATTCCTGACGCGTCAAGTTCCGTGCAATGTCCGTGAGTGGTAGCACAGTGCATCAACTGATGTCACTGCAGCGCCTCTGATCGGGAGGTCCTAGGTTCGAGTCCTGACAGTGGCAGGATTTTCGACACTAGCTTTTCAGCTAGATAGAATTCAGTCGCTGACTGGAGGAGAATTCTAGTGACCGGTTGCTCTGATCTGTGGTTTCTCCGATCAACCCAGGCGAATGTCGGAGCAGTACCCTACCAAACGGACCACGGACTTTCCTTCCTCATCCTTGTCCTATCGTCTTCCCTCACACTCACACTAACATGCACTACACTACCACATATTCCGGGAGACTGGTCGGGAGGTTAGTTTGTTCCGGCTAGGGCGGTGCCCCGCTGGTGGGAGATTCCTGGTTAAGGGGAAACCCCACTAACCGACGGTAGGTCGTCGCCGGATCCAGGAGGGGAAGATCACCGCCATCTCACGAGAAAAACATGCACTACACTTACGGGACTGATGACCAAAGCAGTTGACGCGCCCGGAAACACGAAAATATCAATCAACAAGTGCAATGCAAGTATTTCCCGGGAGGTGGCGATATTCCTGCTCCGCTAGAATGTGATATCCATCGGCGACCTATACGCCAGCTTCCGGGTATTTTTAGGCCTTGAGTTATGACCGTCAGCGGGGCACAGTTCCAACCGATAACAACCCTAAACTCCCGTCTGGTCTAATGGTGTACGGTAGTGTAGATAGTTAAGAGAGTGCAAGGCGAGAAAATGGGACAGCGAAGAGGAAGAAAAGACCTCAAGCCGTTCATGTCCCATTTGATAGGGTACCGCTCCGGTATTCACCAGGTGTTGATCGGAGAAACTCCGGAAAACTAACGATCAAAGCAGCCGGCCGCTAGAGTTCTCCATCAAACGGAGGATGAACTCGACCTAGTTAGATCTATGGTAGTTAGTAACGAAAATTTTCCATCGTGAGGTGTCGAACCCTAGGACCTCCCGGTCAGACACGCTTCAGCGGCAACAGTTGTTGCCCTACGTTACCTCAATCGCGGCGTCACTTCATAAATAAGCTCTTAACCCGAAATCGTAGGCTTTCGCGGAAAGAGCAGTATCTAATTTCGATTTTTCAATAATGGCCGTAGACATTACATCATTGTTACACCTCCTGTCTTATAAAATGAATCTTTTTAATTAATTGACGAACGTCCTGCTCAATGAGGCTCGTGGCCTCAGACGGGTACTTACAACTATTAAAAAATTCATTTTATAAGGCAGGAAGTGTAACAACGACCTAATGTGATCAGCCACTAGAAAACTCGAGGTACACTTGGCTGTCCGAGAATCAGCATCCTAAGCACAGATGACAACATTTCGCACTGAAGAAGGCCGGTGCATTTCGGCCGAAACGTTGGCATCTGTGTCTAGGATGGCCGCGGCGTCACCCGGTCAGGGGAGAGGGTATCATATATTTTGTTAAATAATAAACATTGGTTATTACTACGGGCGGAATTTAATGAAAAGTCACTATTTTTCTTTTAGCTTTAGAACAATGCCTTTTACTACAGACATTCATGCAATATTATGACAAAAGGAAGTGACCCATTTTTATAGGTCATTTTTGGCATTTTTCTTCGATTTCATCTAATAAGTCATTTTTTACCATTTTTCGCTATTTTTACAGTCTTTTTTTGCAGATTACATCTATTTTAATATCATTTTACTTGTTTCAAAAAATATTTATGTAACTATTTTTTATACAACAAAATTTGTTGAAGAACATTAAAGTTCCTCACAGAATTCCTGAGTATCCCGTTCGATTTCTTCGCTCAGAAATTGCAATGTCAGCCGTTGTGAATAAGTAACCTGTGACGCCTATCAGCACCATTGACGATTCTGCGAATTTCACGCTCACTAAAGAGATTTTCTGGTCCAGTAGAATCAAAAAGTTTGCAGCTGAGTTCACTTGAATGAATCGAAGAAAACTCTACTATATCAGTAACCTACCCAAGAGCTTGAGTTGTTGACATGGTTTGATCAAATTTTTTAAGTCACTTTTCTTTGCTTTCAGGGCATTTTAAAAACATTTCATGAGCATTTTATTGATCATTTTCGGAGATGTTTTATGTCATCAACATCCACCCCCCAGTTATTACATTGTATATTTTTGTAGTGTGTATATGATACTATATAATATTAAAAAAATAGTTACATCATTCTAAGATCAATAAATATTTAACTAAATTTTGACAAACAAAACATGTAGACAAACGATATTCTCTAAGCCTTGTTTCGGGACAGCACGGCTCCCATGGCCCCCTTGGATCCGCCGCTGCACTTCAGACGTCGACCCATCCATGTTTCGATCACATCGACATGGCCGCCGAGTTTCCGACCACTGTGCGCCACCGCCCGCCTTGCGCACGTGACGCGCCGCCACCGCCGCCGCCGCCGCTGCTCGGGGCGAGCCCCCTTCGCCGCCGCCACCGCCTCCGCCGCCGCCGCCGTCGCCGCCGTCGCCAGAGCTTCGGCAACCGCCCGGGGCTCAGCACGGTCGCGTTGGAGGGCAGCGCGCTCGCAGTCGGCCGCTCCGCTACCGCCGCCATCGCCGCCGACGCAGACTCCGCCGCCGCGCAGCCGCTATGGCAACCATGACGCGCAGCACGAGGCGCCCCACGCCGTCGCTGCCTGTCGTTGCTGTGTTCCTGATGCTCATTGCTCCACCCGGTGAGTTGCATTCAAATAATGTTTGCTGGCGGGGATCTGTCATCCTTATGACATCGTGTCGTTTCTCGCTATCTGGAGATATCTCCAGTATGTGTTTAACCACTAATGTAGTTTTAACTTAACGTGGCTTTCGTAATGTCACACATTAAGCTCCAACCGAATATTATTGTCGTTGCTGTGATCCTGATGCTCATTGCTCCACCCGGTGAGTTGCATTCAAAATAATGTTTGCTGGCGGGGATCTGTCATCCTTATGACATCGTGTCGTTTCTCGCTATCTGGAGATATCTCCAGTATGTGTTTAACCACTAATGTAGTTTTAACTTAACGTGGCTTTCGTAATGTCACACATTAAGCTCCAACCGAATATTATTGTCGTTGTCTGTCGTTGCTGTGTTCCTGATGCTCATTGCTCCACCCGGTGAGTTGCATTCAAATAATGTTTGCTGGCGGGGATCTGTCATCCTTATGCCATCGTGTCGTTTCTCGCTTTCTGGAGATATCTTCAGTATGTGTTTAACCACTAATGTAGTTTTAACTTAGTGTGTTTTTTTAATGTCACACATTAAGCTTCAACCGAATATTATTGTCGTTGTCTGTCGTTGCTGTGTTCCTGATGCTCATTGCTCCACCCGGTGAGTTGCATTCAAAATAATGTTTGCTGGCGGGGATCTGTCATCCTTATGACATCGTGTCGTTTCTCGCTATCTGGAGATATCTCCAGTATGTGTTTAACCACTAATGTAGTTTTAACTTAATGTGGTATTTTTAATGCCACACATTAAGCGTCAACCGAATATTATTGTCGTTTCTGTGTTCGTGATGCTCATTGCTCCACCCGGTGAGTTAGATTCAAATAATGTTTGCTGGCGGGAATCAGTCATCCTTATGCCATCGTGTCGTTTATCGCTTTCTGGAAATATCTTCAGTATGTGTTTTGCCACTAATGTAGTTTTCACTTAATGTGGTTTTCGTAATGTCACACATTAAACCCCAACCGAATATTATTGTGGTTGTCTGTCTTTGCTGTGTTCCTGATGCTCATTGCTCTACCCGGTGAGTTGGATTCAAATAATGTTTGCTGACAGAGATCTGTCATCCTTTTGACATCGTGTCGTTCCTCGCTTTCTGGAGATATCTTCAGTATGTGTTTAACCACTAATGTATTTTTTACTTAATGTGGTTTTCGTAATGTCACACATGAAGCTCCAACCGAATATTATTGTCGTTGCTGTGTTCCTGATGCTCTTTGCTCCACCCGGTGAGTTGCATTCAAAATAATGTTTGCTGGCGGGGATCTGTCATCCTTATGCCATCGTGTCGTTTCTCGCTTTCTGGAGATATCTTCAGTATGTGTTTAACCACTAATGTAATTTTAACTTAATGTGTTTTTTTAATGTCACACATTAAGCTCCAACCGAATATTATTGTCGTTGCTGTGTTCCTGATGCTCATTGCTCCACCCGGTGAGTTGCATTCAAATAATGTTTGCTGTCGGGGATCTGTCATCCTTATGCCATCGTGTCGTTTATCGCTTTCTGGAAATATCTTCAGTATGTGTTTTGCCACTAATGTAGTTTTAACTTAATGTGGTATTCGTAATGTCACACATTAAGCTCCAACCGAATATTATTGTCGTTTCTGTGTTGCTGATGCTCATTGCTCCACCCGGTGAGTTGCATTCAAAATAATGTTTGCTGGCGGTGATCTGTCATCCTTATGCCATCGTGTCGTTTCTCGCTTTCTGGAGATATCTTCAGTATGTGTTTAACCACTAATGTAGTTTTAACTTAATGTGTTTTTTTAATGTCACACATTAAGCTCCAACCGAATATTATTGTCGTTTCTGTGTTCGTGATGCTCATTGCTCCACCCGGTGAGTTAGATTCAAATAATGTTTGCTGGCGGGAATCAGTCATCCTTATGCCATCGTGTCGTTTATCGCTTTCTGGAAATATCTTCAGTATGTGTTTTGCCACTAATGTAGTTTTCACTTAATGTGGTTTTCGTAATGTCACACATTAAACCCCAACCGAATATTATTGTGGTTGTCTGTCTTTGCTGTGTTCCTGATGCTCATTGCTCTACCCGGTGAGTTGGATTCAAATAATGTTTGCTGACAGAGATCTGTCATCCTTTTGACATCGTGTCGTTCCTCGCTTTCTGGAGATATCTTCAGTATGTGTTTAACCACTAATGTATTTTTTACTTAATGTGGTTTTCGTAATGTCACACATGAAGCTCCAACCGAATATTATTGTCGTTGCTGTGTTCCTGATGCTCTTTGCTCCACCCGGTGAGTTGCATTCAAAATAATGTTTGCTGGCGGGGATCTGTCATCCTTATGCCATCGTGTCGTTTCTCGCTTTCTGGAGATATCTTCAGTATGTGTTTAACCACTAATGTAATTTTAACTTAATGTGTTTTTTTAATGTCACACATTAAGCTCCAACCGAATATTATTGTCGTTGCTGTGTTCCTGATGCTCATTGCTCCACCCGGTGAGTTGCATTCAAATAATGTTTGCTGTCGGGGATCTGTCATCCTTATGCCATCGTGTCGTTTATCGCTTTCTGGAAATATCTTCAGTATGTGTTTTGCCACTAATGTAGTTTTAACTTAATGTGGTATTCGTAATGTCACACATTAAGCTCCAACCGAATATTATTGTCGTTTCTGTGTTGCTGATGCTCATTGCTCCACCCGGTGAGTTGCATTCAAAATAATGTTTGCTGGCGGTGATCTGTCATCCTTATGCCATCGTGTCGTTTCTCGCTTTCTGGAGATATCTTCAGTATGTGTTTAACCACTAATGTAGTTTTAACTTAATGTGTTTTTTTAATGTCACACATTAAGCTCCAACCGAATATTATTGTCGTTTCTGTGTTCGTGATGCTCATTGCTCCACCCGGTGAGTTAGATTCAAATAATGTTTGCTGGCGGGAATCAGTCATCCTTATGCCATCGTGTCGTTTCGCGCTTTCTGGAGATATCTTCAGTATGTGTTTAACCACTAATGTAGTTTTAACTTAGCGTGGCTTTCGTAATGTCACACATTAAGCTCCAACCGAATATTATTGTCGTCTGTCGTTGCTGTGTTCCTGATACTCATTGCTCCACCCGGTGAGTTGGTTTCAAAATAATGTTTATTGGGGGGATCTGTCATCCTTTGTCATGGTGTGGGGTGTTTTGCGAGATATCCAGTTTTTCGGAATATTAACATAACAATGGTCTGTTGTAATCTTATCTTTTTGTCTATCTTATTTTTATTTTGTTTGTTTACTTTTATTGTCTTTGTAGATTTATGTTGACTGTGTGTTATGTGGTCTGTCTAATGTGTTTTTATTACTTGGTGTCTGTTTAAAAACCGTGTCCCAAAACCGTGTCCCAATTACCGTGTCCCATTTAATGATGAATCCTAATTTTTTTTATTTATTTTTCTTATAGGGAATAGTTCCTCGTTCACAGCAGATCCGTCTTCTGTATGTGTTTCGACACTAATGTAGTTTTAACATTATATGGTTTTCATTTTGTCACGCATTAATTCAGCCGTATATTATTGTCGTTCTTGTCTTATGTCACCGTGTCTGTTGCTGGTTGCTCCGCCTGGTGCGTTGGACTGAAAATACTTTTGGGGCTGAATTTGACATATTTTGACACCCTGTCTGCTGTCTGCAAATCTGTCTTCAGCGTGTGTTCTGTGAAGTAACCAATACTATCAACCTATTTACGTAACAATCTATTGAATATTTCTTGTAATACTTACTTTTTGTTTATTTTCTTGTCATGAATTTATTATTGTTTTTTCAAAATATGAAATATATGTTTATTTTTTGTCTTTGTAAATCTAGCGTAATTGCAATTCCGTCTCACGCATTGTCATAACTAGGCACCTATGTCGAAACAATGTCCCAAATAATTTTATAAAACATCTGATTTTGTTGATTTTTAATGCAATGACGCGTCGTTCCTCGCTCTCTGGAAATATCTTCATTGTGTGTTTCGCCACTATTAGTTAATGCAGTTTTTATATTGTCACACATTAAGTTTCAACCGTATATTACGCCCTCGCTGCCTGTCGTGGCTGTGTTCCTGATGCTCAGTGATCCACCTTGCCAAGGACAAAAGTGTACAAGCATCAATAAGTACTTTGAGAAATGACTCCGAAAGCATCAAAGCCATTTCTCCAATCTATTTACACAACTCAGAGGGTGCTAGTAAGCCTTCCAGCAGCAAAAAATTAGGCATTTGCACAACACCCAACATTTGCACAACCCCCAATCTGTAATTCAACATGATTACTTTAACTTTGAAAGCTAACACACGTACTCTTCAATGTTGCAAAAATAAACATTTTTATAATGGTCGCTAGTTTTCTTTCTAGTCACAAACATATCAACACCTCAAATAGTTTGTATTAACCACAAATATATTCCGATCAGGATATGTAACCAACGCTACTATAAAACTACTCACAAAGGTATTCCAGCAATTTTCATTTGTATCAACCGGTTCTTCTTTAACAGTCTCTATTTTAACTCCACCCCATGAGTTGCATTGAAAATAATGGGTTTGGAATGGATTTGACATATTATGACGTGTCATTTCTAGCGCTCTAGAGATGTCTTCAGTGGTGTTCTACGAGATATCCAGTTTATCGGAATATTAACATAACAATGGTCTGAATATTTCTTATTATTTTCACTTTTGTTTATTTTGTTTTCATATGTGACTGGTTTGTTTACTTTTATTGTCTTTGTATATCCAGCTTAACTGTGTTCTATTATCTGTCTAATGTATTCTCATAACTAGGTGTCTGTGTCCAAAGAATGTACCAAATACGTTTTTGTAAAGCATCTTATATTGTTCGTTCATTTATCATATAATGACGTATAGACCCTCGCTCTCTGCAGATCTGTCTTTAGTATATGTATCCACTATTAGTTAATGTAGTTTTCGTATTGTGACACATTAAGCTCCAGTCGTTTATTTTAGTCGTTGCTGATGCTCGTAATTCCTCCTGGTGAGCTGCCTGGAAAACAATGTTTGTTAGCTGTATATCTGTCATCTTATATGATGTCTAGGATTTGTAGCTGTTCGCATATCTGCCTTCAGTGTGGTGTCTGCTATTTAGACTCTTTATCAATGTAAGTATCAATGTAATAACATAACAGTGTCCTGAATTTTTCTTGTGATCTTTACTTTTTTATCTTGTTTTTATATAGCGATGGGTTGGTTTGTTTACCTTGTACTTTGTAGACCTAGCTTAATCATGTGTTCTGTCTAATGTATTGTCTGAACTAGGTGTCTGTGTCAAAACGATATTCCAAATATTTTCTGCAAATCATGTGATTCTATATGTCTATTTTTTTCACATAATGACGAATCGTGATCTCGTCCCTCGTTCGATCCTCGTTCTCTGCAGATCTGTCTTCAGTATGTGTTTCGACACTAATATAATTTTAACTTACTGTGGTTTTCATATTGTCACACATTCAGTTTCAGCCGTTGTTGCCTGTCGTTGTTGAGTTCCGAATGCTCGTTGCTCTGGAGATGTGTCTTCAGTGGGTGTTCTCCGAAGTATTCAGTGTATCGGAATATTTACATAACAATGGTCTGAATAATTCTTGTAATTTTCTCTTGTTGTTTATCTTGATTTCATATTGTGATTGATTGGTTTTATTGTCTTTAAAAACCTACGTTAATTTATTATTAATGTTATGTCTATTTTATTGTCATAGCTACAAGTCTGTATCAATACTATTCCCCAAATAGATGATTGATTGATTGATTTTTTTCGTGTTTCCGGGAGAGTTAACAACTTTGGTCATTAGTCCCGTAAGTGTATTGTAGGTTTTTTTCTCGGGAGATGGCGGTGACCTTCCTCCGCTGGATGGCCAGATCCGGCGCCACTCTACCGTCGGCTAGTGAGGTTTCCCTCTAACCAGGACTTTCCCACCAGGGGGGCGCCACCACAAGCTCTTAGCTCCGGTCTCCCAGAATGTGGTAGTGTAATGCATGTTAGTGTAAGTGTGAGTGTAAGAGGAGAGGATAGCGCAAGGAAGAGGAAGGAAAGATCGCGCGCGGTCCGTGGCCCGTTTGGTAGGTACTGCTCCGGCATTCGCCTGGTGTTGATCGGAGAAACCACGGAAAAATGCCGATCAGAGCTGGCCGTTAGAATTCTCCTCCAGAAAGCGACTGAATTCGACCTGGCTGAGAAGCTAGTGTCGAAAATCCTGTCGTCGTCAGGACTCGAACCTAGAACCTTCCGGTCAGAGGCACTTCAGTGACATCAGTTGATGCACTGAGCTACCGCTCCCGGTGAATAGTTCTTTGAAAAACAATCTGATTTTGCTGGTCTATTTTTCATACAAAGACGCGTAGAGGCTCGCACTCTGCAGATCTGTCTTCTGTGCATGACTCGCCACTACATGTTAATGTAGTTTTTATATTGTGACACATTAGCTCCAGACGTTTATTACAGTCATCTCTGATTGTAGCTGCTGAACTTCTGATGCTCTTTGTCCCACCTGGAGGGTTGACTTGAAAATAACGTTTATTTGCGGTTGATTCATCGTCATTGTTTAATGTACAGTCATAACTAGGAGTCAATTCCACAGCAAAGTCTTGAATATTTCTGGTAATTCATATGATTTTGTTTACATAGGTTTCATTGTGATTTGTGACTTACTAGTCTCTTTGTACTTGTTATTTGTTTGTTAATATATGCGTGTTACATTGTTTGTCTAATGTACTGTCGTAACTAGGGGTTCTGTGCCTAAACACACTCTAAATCATTTCTCGACATTCGTATTTTTAATGTACATATTTTTACATATTTTGGTATAATTACATATTTTACCTATTACTACATATTTCGTTACATTTAAATATATTTATACGTTGAAACGAATCATTTCAGATGCGAGTTTGCAATTTATAGTATGGAATCATCTTTCGTACAAATCAAATGTAAAGTTTTTATGAACATAAGTAATTTCAACTACGTTCTTGCTAATGCTTCAAACAGTACATTCGTTACTCGATCGAAAACTATCAAATATGTTTTTTAAACAAAATTGTCTTACTGCGTTATTCGATTTGTGGGGGGGGGGGTTATATTGCCTTTGACCCCATCCCCTGGGATCCAGCACTGACTACAAGGCAGGCACTACTATTCACTTGAATACCAGCTCTTCGTATACATTGTAGTATATTATGAGCGTATTTTACATCTTCTGCGAGTGGAACTACACCATGCGGCGTCTCTCGCACACATGCTTCCATCTTCTTCTATCTTGGCAATCATCATCTTCGATGTGACGATCTCTCATTGTCTGTCGCACACCATCATTCCACGTGAGTCTTGGTCTACCTCTCTTTCTGTGCATTGGTACCTGCCACCTCCAAGTTTTTAATGGGCATCTTTCCTCTGGCATTCTTCTAAGATGCCCATACAATTTTAACCTTCTCCCTTCTATTATATCCATTATATCCGAAATGACATCCATTTGCTGCTTTATATTTTCAATCCTGATTCTTTTCGTTCACGTTACACTACAGCTGCATCTCGAAAACCCCATTTCCATAGCATTTAACTTTTTCTCATTGCTAAAAGTTCCTCCCACAACTCAGCACCATACAGTTATATACTTTTCACAATTGCTTTATAAACTCTTAATTTTTACTTTAGAAGCAATGTTTTTATTCCATATTATTGAATGCAATTGCCGAATAGCAGATTTTCCTTGCCGAATGCGATGTCTAATTTCCTCTTCACTGCCCCCTTGGTCTGTTAAAGTTGTTCCTAAATACTCATACGTCTGACAACACTTAACAACCGAGCCATCTTCCATTACTAAATATTTTCCTGTCCCTCCTACCACCATGTACTCTGTCTTCTTGAAATTGATTTTCACGCCCCATTTTGAATATCTTTTCTAAATTTAGCAACTGGATTTATTAACTTTTTCGTTTTCAGGGCCCTTTACTAAGCATTTTCTGCCGAAAATTCGCCGTTTTTGCGTGCACCATTACACAGATTTCTCTTTATTACGTAAGAGGAAGCAAGAAGGTAAAAAAAAGGTTGTCAGCGGGTAACAAATTTTTCCGACGCTACTGCTGATTGCCTGCAATGAAATCAAACGAACTTCGTTCCAACCCGTTAGAGATGGTTCTGCTTTATGGCTTGAGTGTCGGCGTTTTCTTGAAGAAGCCACAGCCTTTCGGAAGCGACAGCTATATTTCATCATGTATATTATTTATGCTTGGGGTATTAATTGATTTTTTTACTTTCTCTCCATAGACTATTGTAAATATAAAATATGAAACACCAACTATACTCTACCTATTATATGTATAAATGATACAAATAAAAGTATAAATTCGAGATAATGTTTAAAATCTAACAATCAAAATGTATGTTCGTCAGTCTATAAAATATTTTCGACACTCCCTTTTAAATTAATCATCGCACACAATTACTCTGTGCTTATATTACAATTTGACATCATGAAATAAAATGCCTGCTGCCTTGTGTTCACATGTTAGGCGGAAATAAGGAATGACTCATTTTCAAACTGTAAGAAAATTTGAAAGCATATAATGACGTTTGAAAATGTATTTCAGTTTTAAACACAAGGCAAGCTGAGAAGAATTTGGTTGTAACAAAGTGATACACATGTCACTCCAAGTATTGTTAATGTCCAAGATCTCAAAGTTTGTCCAGATGCGAATTTCTTGATACGGGTTGTTAGGTGTTTCCGAATTTGGCATCGCAAGGACGTCCAACGCTACCAAAATGTTTTGACTTCCTCACGCGCTGCTAGACACCAACGGACGAATTACTTCAATTATTTCAATGCGCATAGAAAGTTACACGAGGAGAGTATCTTTAGAAATATTTAATTTTTGTTTCCCTTTACAAAATTAGATTTAATTACCGGCGAATAGACCGTTACAGTCGGGTCGGGACAATTCATGTTATCCCGAAAGACAGTATGGTAAATTGCAGCATATCACCATTACAGATGTGTTAACACTCAAAACACGGTTTTCCTAGAATTATTTCAGAAAAGTTTAAAAGGATCTAACTATTCTTCCAAACAGAGAATGCTAGAGCAGTTATCATGGACGGACGAAACAATTTTTTATATAGTTTTATCAAAACCATCTACAATTGTAGTTTTTCTTGATTCTAGGAAAATCAAATGGCAGAAGAGGAGACCATTATTTACCAGCTGATTATGGCGTCGCCGACGCTGTAAACATTTTTAAAAGTATTTTCATGAGTTGAAAATTTCTAAATGCCATGAATTTGAATTTTTACTTAGCCATTATACGTTCTGTAACAGGCAATTGGCCTCGGCGCCATTAGGTACCAAGATTGCTAGTCGGCCACCCAACCAGGAACTCCCGAGTTAATTTAACATCGAATTCACTTAACCTTCTTGACTTCACGAAGTTAACGAATTTGGTTAGCGACGTCGGTTTCGCGGCCGTGGTCTTTCAGTAGGACCATCCCAGCATTCGCCTGGATGACCGAGGGAAACCACGAAAACTCCGGGCAGGATGGTCGGTTCGGGGATTGAACGATTATATTGCACGAATTTGCACGGAAATGTACGAAAAATGCACATAAAATATCACGTCTAAGCTGTCATTCAGCGTTATTCTCTAATCCTAGCAAAATATCGTTCTCAACTTGTTAAGAAAATTCTGTCAATCTTCTGCAACTACATTTGATTCTTCCCCGGATTTGCTAAACTTTTCCAGATCTGTCCCAAAATTTTTAAATAAATTAAAACATCACAAGCGCAGTCTAATTTCGGTTTACCCTTACTTCTACAACAATCGGTTTGTAGTCAAATTTGTATAAACATTAAAAGGTGACTGTTTTATAGCTTTATGTGAATAAGATGTTAGTTAAGTTTAATAAGAATAAGTTGTTAGTCTCATTAATTTTAAAATCGGTATTTACACGCTTAAGAACGTAAATGTGCATAGTCGAATACGGATGTGTTATCATTCTCTAGTATTACTCACAGTTCTCGTTTTGTTTTCTCCGAATTCACTTCAAGTTCTTCAAATTTAATAAATTGCTAGGTAATACTGTACATAGGCTTTTGCAAATGTATTATTAAAAATACGGCAATACGGATGAAACACTTTATTTCTTACGAATAACTTCAAAGCAGCATCACTAACTGACAGTTCTACCGCGAAAATTAATTTGTTGCAGATAGAGATGGCAACAATCATTGTTGTCATCCTCGAAGAAGAAAATTAGGCGTCGTGGAACGAAAATTGCCCCTGGGTACTGGAGTTTAATCAACGGCACCTACATAGATCTATTTAGATGGCTTTGGTTTAATTTCCAGTCGATCCACTAAGATCGCAGCGCTAAAACACGCAAAAACACGTTTTTGGAAATTTCTTAAAATTTTTTGGCCGGATCCCAAAACAAATTATCAATCCCCACCAGAGTACAGAGACACCTCATATATCTCAATTGGTGGACGGAGGCTTTAGCACTAAGAGTAGTGCTGAAAATTGCATTTCTAGCACGTTATGCATGCCCTGAAAGAACCATTTTTACTAGTTGCTGTCTAAAACAGCAATTTAACACGCACGTGTAACGCCTATGTTGGAGTTACGAATTTCATCTGCTTGATGACGCTACTAGCACCGTTAGACAGGCCCATAGCGTCAATCGATTCCTTATTTTGAGAGGAATACATTGAGGCTTTGAATGTATATACGTAGGTGCCTGAAAACCATCGACAATGCATTTATGTGCTTCCCCACTTCCAAACATTATTTTGAGAAATCTTTTAGAATCGAGGGCTTTCACGATCGGAGTCAACATTAAGTCGAATTCAGCTAGCAGCCCAGTCGGACGCTTCGCCCGAGAACACCCTGCCACTGAAGAAACGTAGGGCCTTTGAACACCAATTTGGCCACAGGACCACCCTAGAATGTTCAGAATGGATCCGTGAAAAATGGTCAATTTTCCCTCAGTAGAACGAGTTGTGTGAAATGACACCTCTCCTGCCTAGAATGGTGAGTTCTAACCGTGACTAACGGAGGGACGTACAAAAAACGCAGATTACTCGGAAACACTATTGTTTACTCATAGACAGCCAAATTAGAGAGTTTGTGCACCCTCGAACGTTAAAGCACTATCGATCTTCTGCGCATGCGCAGTTCAAGTTTCGCATCACTTTAGTGCATCTGCACATGCGCAGAAGAGCGATTGTGCTGCCCGCTATGGCGTGCACAATCACTCTAGTGATTCGTAATTAGCGCTTAATTTTGAATATAAGTAATTAAAAATATTCTTTGGGATGAATTAACAGCAAAGGGCGTACATTAGAAACGTTCAGATCTCGTGATATACTTAATTTTTCCTCAAAATCGCCGACTGCATTACAGAGAGAAGAGAATCAATTTGCCAAAGAATACACGAGCTCGAACTACTTCAAAGATGGCTATTAAAGCCATTTCTTCCGCTCAGGCACAGGTAACACGGATATGTTTTCAATATTTATCGTGAGTTACAGTCTTAATGCTTGTCGTTTTCAGAATCTTCTGTTTGAGAAAAGCTCAGAAAGACGTAATTGCGGATCTTCGGCCCAACTTTTGACATCTCTCCCACAACAAACTTAGCTCTTTTCGAAGGCTTAACATGTATATACCGGCTGAGTTTAGCTCAGAACCAGCATTGTCGCTGTCTATGCAGCAATTCTGACCAGGAGGGCTTGGGGTTCGAAACCTGTCGGTGGGGGAATTGCGACACCAACGAGAGAGCTAGGTTGAATTCTGTCGCTGCACAGTCTGGAGAACAATTCTAGCGGTCGGATACTCTGGTCGGTATTTTTGCGTGGTTTCTTCGTTCAACTCCAGGTGAATGCCGGATCAATGCCCCAGGAAAGGGACCACATACCGCTCGCAATCTTTTCTTTCCCTTTCTTGTCCTATCTTCTCTCCTTACCCACAAATACATACTACACCACGACATGCACGTATATCGAGAATCCAGTAGGGAGTTTGGAGCTAGTCTCGGCTAAGGCAGTGTTCCGGGGGGGGGGGATACCTGGATGTGGATTTCCCCCTCAAGCCGACGTTGATTTACCGCCGAATCTCATCATCCAGACAGGAGGAACACCGCTACCTCCAGGCATACAAATCATTCACTACACTAACGGGACTCATGACTACAGCTTTTGACATCAAGAATCCATCACGGCAACAATCAGTCATTCAAATCAATGAAATATATCACTATTTTTAAGACAAGTCAACAAGAAAACGTGTCGGCTCATAAGTTTAACAACATATTTATTAATAAAATAACATATTTATTGATAAATTCGCATTCAAGTTTATATCCTTTTGTGTTTTTTTCAGTTTTTCATAAATACACTCATAAATATGTGTTCACTAGAACACGAGGATGTTGTTTAATGGTACAAGACCATTATAAACCTCTAAATACTTTCCCAGATTTTTATTTTTCTTTCAAAAATCGAAAACATGTTGTATCATTCGTATAAATGAAATGGTTCGATAATAAATATGCCTCCTAATATAATAATATTTTTTAAACTTGAAAACTGAATTAAAGTGATTTGTATGCAAAGTTAAATAAAGTGTTCCAAGATTCAATTCCACGTTACTATAATATTTAGAAGGTAAATACGAACGTTATAAAACGGAAAATGAGAGCTTTCTGTTAGGGTTAGATTACATTAACATTGACTGGTTAATTGAAAAACCCCTTTAAAGTTCTTAGACCCTATCATCGGATTTATTAAGTGAATATTCTCTAACATCTCATTCTCTAACTCTCATTCTCTAATCGAAACATAGGTTATTTCTAATTCTACTACTGCCTCATTGATAAAAGTAATCGATGTAATTTTTCATTTTCGGCTACGTTTGAATATAAAAGGGAAAACAAAAAAATATGATTTACAGCGACGTGGACCACGCATTTCATATTGTTAGGCACCGCTGCTTTTGTAGTTCTGTTCGGGACCCTGGGGATGCAATATTTCCCTTATTTATAACTTTAATGTCCGATACTGTGGAATTTCATTTCCGGAGTTGCATACATCTATGTTTCATATTCAGATACGCGTCCATTATCTTGTATTCTTTTTCCTTACTACTTTACATCTCCAATGATTTTTTTTATTTAACAATATTTTTACCTTCGAAATGTAGAATTTCTTCTTGATCCTGGATGTTTTAGTAAAAAGTAACGCAGATGGACTATAACATTATTTGATACCATAATAAAATCGTTTTCGTGTATGTTACTGGTGTTTTTATTCGGTCTTGAGGCGATTCTTTGTCTCTAAAATCGACCTGACTCTATTTCAGATTTTTTACGCACATTTTTTATTATTATGTTTTTATTTTTCATTCAAATCATATTTCTTAAATTGATCGATTCTCTCATGAATTCAAAGCATTTATTTTTTCCACAGAAAATGTAATGGTAATTGATTAGTTGGTAGTTGATTGATCAATGGCAATAGAAGACATATCTTCAAATATGTGATCAATTTTTAGAAAATATGAGGAGTTTTCGTGTTATTTTTGCGGGAAATGTGGACAATTTAAAATGTTTTAAACATTGTTTTCAAAAACCGCTCTAATTTTTTTTGAAATTTTCCCCTCGAATGAAATAAGGGATGGTAAAAATATGAAGCTAGTTCTATTTTCGAATACCTCTCCGTGTTTTCAAAAATTGCAAAGAGTTAACATTTTAAAACTACAAAATTGAAGATAGAGATTTCCCCTCAGATGAAGCTGGTTGTAAAAAAATAGCTATTTATAAAAGGCCAAGCGTAACGCATTTGCCTAACTTGCGCTTGAAATTTATACAATTTGCAATGAAATTATTTTCTTAAAAAACATTCCAATATATTTTTGAATTTTTTTTTCCACGGATAAAAGAATAAACGCTTAAAAGAACGCTACGGCTCTCATTTTGGTTGAACTATGTGAATAAAAGTGCAAATTTAAAAAGTATGCGAGAAAGTATGTGCTGTTTAAGTACCACTAGTTTTTGTTCACATTTGCTATTGCTTAGCATTAGATTTTGCTTCTAGAGTTACTTGATTTTTTTCAATTTTATTACTGATAGCATCGAGAGTGTTCGAATGAAGTCGACTATCTTCGTTTTTTGCTATTATGTAGTATTTTATTTTGCTTTTAATGTGAACTGGCGTTTTATTTTATTTTAATTTATTATTGGTAGTGTTTTAGTTTTCCATAGCACATCGCCATTTTTTTGTAGATTCAATCGTCTTTATGATTCATTTACATTTAGATTGTGGTTTGTCACACAGTAACAATGACAAAAAGCTTACTTCAAGTCGTGAAGCAGAATGAAATGCCACTTGACAAACATTCCCTACAAATCGGATATCTAAAGAATTATGGCAAACAGAGAGGAATATTTTTTATTAGAATTATTATCCAACAGCTGCTCCTGTATCCGTAAACAAATTCAGTCTAAAAGAGCAAAATATTGATGTATAAATACAAGCATGAAAAAAATAATGGCAGGCACCTTCAAATGTAATAATGAAAAGTTTTGCCATAAATGCCTTTTGAGTTCGTATGCCGTGTCTCTGTCTGTCTCTCTTCGTTCATTTATTTCTCTCTCCCTCTATTTCCTTCTCTCTCTCTCTCTCTATTTCTCTCTCTCTCTCTCTCTCTCTCTCTCTCTCTCTCCACCCTTTATCTCCTTCTCCGTCCCCTCCTCTTCTCCCTCCTTCCATTGTCTCTATCCCCTCTCTTGCTCCCTCTTTATTTATTTATTTATTTATTTATTTCACTCCCTCCTCTCCTTTCTTTGTACTTTTTTTACTTTCCCCCTTTTCCTTTCCTTTCTTTTACCTTCTCTTCCTTTCTTCCTCTACCTTCTTTTTCTTTTTTCTCTCCCTCCTCTTTCTCCTTCTCTCTCCCACCTCTATCTCCCTTCGCTCTTTCTCTCTCTCTCTTCTCTCTATTTCTTTCCCCTCATCCTTCTCTCCCACTCCCTCCCACCAATTACCCAATGTCTGGCCTGACATCCGCATAATCGCAGTCCAGTTGCAGTCTTCCTACATCATGAGGGACAGACTATTTGGGAATTCCCCCTCCCTCCCATCGTTCGGATTCTGGATGTGCGTGAGAGAAGTATAAGTTCTTAGCTTGCGCGCCGTGTTCCGTTCTTTGACGGATGGTTCTCTCAAAACTAGAAATTAGTTCATGGAAACGACCAATTAGCGCAGCAAGTCTCCAGAATGCCCTTTCAGGAAATTTCTCTGTCCGACCCGGCTACGGATACTTATTCAGCGTTGCCACCGCCAGTGTATCGTCGGCTTAGAAAGATGAACCAAGGACGATTAGGTTTACGCAGATATACTAATCACACAGGTGCCTCCCCCCCCAAAAAAAACAGTCAGACCCAGTAACTTGACCGGGAGCGGTAGCTCAGTGCAACTGATGTCACTGCAGCGCCTCTGACCGGGAGGTCATAGCTTTGAGTCCTGACGGCGGCAGGATTTTCGACACTAGCTTTTCAGCTAGGTCGAATTCAGTCGCTGTCTAGAGGAGAATTCTAGCGGCCGGCTGCTCTGATCGGTAGTTTTCCGTGGTTTCTCCGATCAACACCAGGCGAATGCCGGAGCCGTACCCTAACAAACGGGTCACGGGCCGCGCGCGATCTTTCATTCCTCATCTTTGTCCTATCCTCTCCCCTTACACGTACACTTAGACTAATATGCACTACACTACCACATATTCCGGGAGACCGGTCGGGAGCTTAGAGCTTGTCCCGGCTGTGGTGGAGCCCCGCTGGTGGGAGAGTCCTGGTTAGGGGGAAACCCCGCTAGCCGACTGTAGGTCGGCACCGGATCTCGCTATCCAGCGGAGGAAGATCACCGCCAACTTCCGAGAAAAACATGCACTACACTTAAGGGACTAATGACCTAAGCTGTTGACGCGCCCGGAATCACCAACCAACCAACCAACCAAACAACCCAGGGACTTGACACATGTTTCTTTAAGTATTTCGACCCGCTGAATTCGAATCTGAAGTCAGAATAGCGGCATCACCCTCCAATTTTTTATATAGAGAAACACCACATTGAAATTGTAGATTGTAAATTCCACAGTGGTTACTCGCGATTTAAAAAATGGAAAGTGGTAGCACAATTCGGGCTTCACATTCGAATTCAGCGCGTCGAAATTCCTAAAGAAACATTTTTCAAGTCTTTGGGTCTAACTTTTTTGTGTGTCTGTGGCATTAAAGACCAGGAAACGAGCGGGTATTCGATATAAAATGTACGATTTAATATTTACCTAAACAATTCAATACAAACACTGATGTTCGTTTAAAACACATTCGGTGTCAAAATGTATATCTTGCAATCTTTTGTAGTTACTTTTCTTTCTTGGCCCTTCAATGCAGTTATTTTCTCGACTGGAAATTTAGAGTTATATTTTATGTGTGAATTAGCAAAGTAAGTGTTTTGAATGTTTCTTATTTTTAGAATTTAAATTTATTGCATTTTTATTAATAGGTAAAGTAAATTGCAAAGTTGTACTCATAAATGACCAACATTTTCCCGGCTTTAAGAGAGTAACTATAAACTTTTGTAATAATTACTTTTGGTGTATTTTGCACTCTCATCATTATTTTATTTTTATTTAAGTATTAATCTTTTATATGTTATGTCTGTTTTTAATTGGCCATTGATAGTTGTTTTCACATATTAATACAAAGGCTAATATATTATCATTCAGTTGCGTATTCGAGCCTACATAACCAGATGAACCCGAGTCATATATACAGTACGTATACCTTAAATGTGTTCACATATTTATAATTTCCTCAACACAAAGAACCGACAACGAAGAACAGAAATGTTGATAATAAAGATTTTGGTATATATTGCTTCATACCCTTCTGTATGACTTTCTACATTATCTTGAATCGTCCAATTTTTTTAATGAAATGATTTACTGAAATTTAATGACACTTCTGAAAGAAATTAGAAATGTTCATATATTTTTTTACTTTCTCGCTATGGAGTAGAGAGAAAGTTATGTAATGCTGCGCGAAAAAAACGGCGAATTTTCGGCAGAAAACTCTTATCAGAGGGGCTTGGTAACGACAAAGTGAATACATTTAATTGCTACTATCCTCTAACACGTGGTGTAGCCAGAATCCATGTTTTGTGGGTCCTTGATACCAAAATATCGATTGAATGCAAAACGTCTGTTCGTCCGACCGTCTGCGAACAACGTTAACGGCTAAACCGTTCCGCCGATTTTCTCTAAAATTGATATTCCCCTATCGATCTGGCTGATATTGCGGTCTCTTCAATTTGAAATCAATATTTTAATCTTTATATCAAGCCCCCGGGACATTTTCAAATTCTTAAAAATATGGCTCCATCGTTTTTGATTAATTTTTTTGTTAGTGTTAAAAACGTTTAAGAGAATGCTGCAGATATCATGTTCGTTTAAAATCCCGACTTTTCGAAAATTGCAAAAGTTCAAAAATTTTCTCAGTCTTTCTACAACTACAATATTAAAGATAGAGGTTTTATCACTCGATGAATCCATTCCTTAGAGATAGATTTTAAAATAAGGTCACGTACAATTTTTCGGAAATCTGAGTACTTTTCGCGTAATTTTGCCTGAAAAAAAACGGGGGAGAAAGTACGTGCTGTTTTAGCACTAGTTTTATTTACAAATTGCACTTCTTAACTTTTAAATACATAATAGGGCATTTTAGATTAACGTTCCAAAATATATTTTTCTAATATGAGTATATATTCCAGCAGGGAATGAACATCAGTTCGTGACTTCGTCCTGGAGCTCGTCGCCCATGATTTCTGTGACATTCTGCCGTATAGGTCACAGCCTGCAGGGCAAAATGTTGACAGCCTCTTCTAGGTCAGGTCGTCAGACAGACAGCTAATGGTTAGTTTGAATTGTTACTACACAACCCTACAAACCTCAAAAGTATTTTCGAAAATACCGAAATAGTACATCCAAAAACTACTTTCTCTTTTGAACAATGCATTTCCCAGTTTTTCTTATTTTAAATGTCATTAAGAAGCAAACATACTCCTTAATAAAATTCTTTCGCTTTGCCCTTTAGTGAACCAATTTTCCAAGTGATTTAGAGGCGTTTTTGAAAAATTCTTCCAAAAACTAAAAAATGTCAAATTTTTATTTCCTTTTGTATTCTTTAAGTTTCAGTAACCGCCTCTATTGTTAACTCAGTTCCCTTGCTTGGAAACCTGGAGGATTAAACGTGTACAACGATATTATTTCCACAGTAACGTTTTCGTTCTACTACTTTTGCTCTTCCTTCTACAGTATTTTTTCCAAAATACGCGCGTGCGTGTGTATGTGTGTCTGTGTGTGTGTAGATGGGAGTATATATGTGTGTGTGAGTGTGTGGGTGTATGTGTTTACGGGAGAAACAGCAAGCGAGAGAAAGAAGGATCGTATAGTTTATTTTCATCTCCTGGAATTTTCATTAACTTCTCGGGATAGAAGGCAAATGCCAATCTTTGTGGTCGGAAAGTTGCTTTGAAAGAAATTTTTTACTACAATTACGTAGCAAAATTGCGGAATATAAATTTACAGTTTCTCAAAAGCGGTCGTAGTCCCTTAATAAAGGCGGGATATGAGGAAAGCTATATTAGAGTTTCAGAATGCGTGCTTATGAGACATGATTCATATTACATTATAATCAGTGGAGCAACCCTTCTTCATTGCTTCCGACATTTCTGCGACAAGGATAAAATAAATTTTATATGAATTACAAAATTTAGGTAAATTTTATTGCATATTTCGCCCAATATTTTCCTTTGCTTAAGTCTGGAAGTTTGTTGTAGATTAGCTTTGCGTACAAGTAATGAATGCAATATAATATTTTGTCATGTTAAAGGAATTTTTTGAATACCAGCATTAAAACGATCTTTTATGTAGCAATAAATCGTTCATAAAAGGGCATTTTACGGTACAAGTGATGGTGCATTAGCCTTTTAGGGCACGAATGATTGCGTCATCACACATTCAGCCAATCGCAGCGAGAGAATCGCAGAGTGGTAGCGGTAAACGGAACAGCCGACAATCGTTTTCTCGCACAGATGTCAAACACCCGAGGCTGTCACAAGAAAGTTCTTTAGCAAAATAAAGTTGGATTCTCTTATAAATTTATAATGCTGTTATATAAAAAATAGCATATGCAACTCGTTAATAATGTTGCTTTATTGCATTCGTACAAATCTGAAAACTCCTTACAAACGTCACTCGTTTTCAAAACATGTACTAATGCAATAAAGCGTAATATTATAAACTAATTGCATAAACTACTATTAAGGGTGCTGAAATTCCTTGTTTGGAAGAAGTTTGTTCCTTTCTCATGACCGCTCCACCCAGGACAAGCTCGTAGCTTCTGAATGCTTTCTCGACATGAGTGTTGTGGAGTGATTGCGCGCGCGCGCGCGCGTGTGTGTGTGTGTGTGTGTGTGTGTGTGAGTAGGGATAAAATTAGGAAGAGGAAGGAAAGATCGCATGCAGTCCTTAGCCTGTTTGTAAGGTTATAACTCTGGCAATCTTTCTGGTGTTGATCGGGAAAACCACGGAAAAATACCAATCAGAGCAATCGCCCGCTGGAATCCTGCTACCGTCAAAACTCAAACCTAGGACCTCCCGGTCAGAGGCACTGCAGTATCATCAGTTGAAGCACTGAGGTGTTTTATAAGCCGAAACGCATCGCTCTCTGGAACGTGTACCCAATTGAGCCAGGATGGGGCCTCCCTGACAGCTCAGAGCTACCAACTTTCCGGGATGGTACCGGCGTCGAATTCAACATCATATAGAATGTGTCAGCGCAAGTCCCTACTCAATTTCCCATATGTGCCGGGTCCTGCCACGACGAATGCAAGGTCCGTTATGATATCCGGGCGGCTCGGATCCCCCAACCCATCTCCTCGCTGCTCTCTGCGATACAAGATCGCAGCCCCAATCCCACTCGCGAGGATGACGTGCAGCCCGTGGCCCGTTCTTTAACGTACTTCTCTTGCATTCACGTGGATTGGTTAATTGTTGATTTCGGGTGCGTCAACTGCTAAGGTCATTATTCCCGTAAGTGTAGTGCATGGTTACCCTCGGGAGATGGCGGTGATCTTACTCTGTTAATTGGTAATATCCAGCCATCGGTTAGGGAGGTTTCCCCAACCAGGTACTATATCCTACCAGCGCGTCAGCGACCCAGCCGGACCAAGTTGGAAAGAGACCCACCGGTCTCCCAGCATGTGTGGTAGTGTAGTGCATGTTAGTGTAAGTGTGTGTGTAAGGCGTGAGGATAGGACTAGGAAGAGGAAGGAAAGATCGCGTGCGGTCCGTGGCCCGTTTGTTAGGGTACTGCTCGGGTATTCGCTTGGTGCTGATCGGAGAAACCACGGAAAACTACCGATTAGAGCAGCCAGCCGCTAGAATTCTCCACGAGACAGTGAAAGAACTCGAGATCCACTTGGGTTGTGGAAATGCTTAAGAGGTATTATTGACGTAATTAAATGATGAAATGATGGAAATCATCTCCGTCAATTTAATAGTTCATAATAATTAATAATTATTGACTTGACGAAGATGACTTGCATTATTTCATCAACCACGTGAAGTTGATTGGAGAAAGCCTGAAATACGACCAATCAGAGCAGCCGATCAATAGAATTTGCATTCAGCCCGTGTGGATGGTTTTGCGCAACTACTTCGCTTAAGTCGAAAATCCGTTTTTCATGGGGCTCAAACCTACGTTCTCCTGATTTACAAACCTTCAGCTGCGGATTTGCAACTTCCTACGTAAGAGAACCCAATTCCTTTTAATATGTAGATTATAAATTGAAATTCATTTAGTCTTTTCTGAGTATAAAATTATTTCTTATTTTTCTGTGACGATATCTGCGAGACGAGCCTATTCGTACTTGAGCGATTATACAAGATTAATAAGTAATTTCGTCATGCAGGGTCATTTAAAGAAATTGTAGTTCTTTTTACTCTCTCATATTCGTACGTAATTACGGAGAAATCATTTACTCTTTGTTCTTCAATGTATGTTTATTAATTTTATGAAAATCGTTTTTGCTCTAATGAACACATGCCATTTTAAACAACTTACATCACTTTTAATATTTATAAAATTAAAATTTGCCAGCCTTTGTGAAATAATTGATATTATATGTCTATCAGAAGGCGTTTTTATAATTTTCTTAACAAACAAATTATGTACTTGTAGTAATTAAACGTCTGCCTTAGTACTACTCATTTTAAGGCAACTACACATATTCTGAGATATTATGAAGCTTTTTTCCCTTATTAGTATATTTCTAGACCGCTTGTAAAATAATAAGTTTATGAAACTTAAGATAAAATCCAAAGTATTTATAGACAAAAACATTTTTAATTTCAGAGAACACCAAACGTCTACTTAGGATGAAACCCTTTTACAAATATGCAAATTATCCTCATCAATTTTGCTACCACACGCTATCCAGTAAAGAGCTTTAAAATTTACAAAGGCAAAAACGCTTTACATTATTTATTGGCGTACATAAAAAATCTTACAGGCATAGCTAGTGATAACAACAAAGCTAAACAGAATGCATAAAAATGGCGTTGTGATAAATAACAGGAGTGGCAATAGAATTTCTACTATCAAAAAGGGCATTCGTATAATTGACACCACGAACAAGGTTTCGTATAATTGATACTATATCGCATAAGAAATAATTAAAGATAATGTACAATAAAATTTTATTATCTAGCGTTTCGAGAGAACATTGAAAGAGCAATGCATTTCGATTCCACGAAAATCTTTTACGGCTCCATATCAAAGAAATGACCAGCAACCCGCCTCACGCATCACTCAAACTCTGGGCAGTATGTCGATCGAACTTCAGTTTCCACCATCCCGTGTTCCCAATCCAATAAACAGCGAATTAACATGATCTCACTTCTTCCTCCAGTCTTACCATCCTCCAGTCTTACCATCCTCCAGTCTTACCATCCTCCAGTCTTACCATCCTCCAGTCTTACCATCCTCCAGTCTTACCATCCTCCAGTCTTACCATCCTCCAGTCTTACCATCCTCCAGTCTTACCATCCTCCAGTCTTACCATCCTCCAGTCTTACCATCCTCCAGATCATGTGTGTCACCACCTAGTCTCAGACCATCCTCCAGTCTTACCATCCTCCAGTGGTGTCTGTCTTACCATCCTCCAGTCTTACCATCCTCTCGATCATGTTACACCTAACGCAACGAGCTCATGAACAGAGTGGCGTTGCACAACATAAGACGTTTTTACCGACCGTTTCATGGACGAATGTGTATATTGCGCGTTTGGAGGCGTCTCTTCGGAATAGTTATGGAGTTCTGCGGTTTCACATTACGCACAGCCATGTTTATAGTACCCCATTAAAAACGACACAGAGTACGACCAGCGGAATCACAGAAATTACGAGCTCTGGGAGCTGCTACCGCCTAACAGCACGCATTTCGTCAGACTCTCGCTCCACGTCGTATGCAGCTGTCGAAAGCGGAAGGAAGATTGAGTTATGCTCGCCGAATAGTGACTTTCAAAAAATATTTCTTGACAATAATAAAATTCATCATATTTTCAGGGATGGGTTCAAAATAAATCTAATTGAAAATGAAGAGAGTGAAGTCGGGTTTGCTGCTTAGAATTCTAGAGGTAATTTTAAATTTTCTTTCAACTTTTTAGCCTCCATTTTTATTATTATTGCAGAATATAAAGCAAGAAGTAAAACGTATAATCCATATAGGTTTTGGGAAGTATGTCATTTTCTTCTTATATATCGGCCAAGATGATTTTGATCCCTAATTTTGAATGTTCATCCTCTGTTTTAAGGAGACAACTAATGTAGTTTTTCTTAAAAGTATTGTTAATTTGATAATTTAAATAAAACGTTATCTATAAGTGTGTTGAATTAGATTTAATTTTTATTTCACGACGATTTATTACCCGTGATCGTTGTTAATATTAGTATAATATAAATATGTGAAACGTTATGTTAGATTAAAGTTTTTTTGTAATTAAGTTTTTGTGTTTTTGAGTAACTGTATTCATGTTGGTTTGGAGTATTGTTCATTATTTCCATAATTATATCCTGGCGTCCTCATTGAGGTTAATGCCAATAAATAAATTTACTTTAATGTACTTTACGTATGTAGCTTTCGAGATTTGTAAAGTATGGAAATGTACTTTTCGTGTAGAGCCTGTGTACAACGATACGATATATCACAAGATTTGCGAAGAGAAGAGGTCTTCGAGAAAAATAAATAAAAGAAATCAGCTGCGATAGCCTAGCAGCAACATCATTGCTTCTCCAGCATCGTTATCCGGGAGGCCATGATACAAATCCCGGCGGATTTTCAACGCAAGAGGGTTTCGAGTTCGGGTCGGGACAACTCCCATGGTCATTAGTCCCCTAAGTGTACTGCATGTTTTATCGCGGCAGGTATCTGTGTTCCTCACCAGCTGGTGGTGAGATTCGTAGCCGACGTACACGTCAATTTGCTGTTTTCCCATTCAGGTATCTCCCACCAGCGGGGCACTGGCCAGTCGGGACACGCTCTAAGCTCCTGACTGGTTTCCCATGTGTGATAATGTATAAGTGTGTATGTGTGTGTGTGCGTGTGTGTAAGTAAAGGGTGGGACAGGACAAGGAAAGAAAGGCAAGATTGTGCGCCGTTAGTGGCCCATTTGGGAGGGTACTGCTGCGCCATTCGCCTGGTGTTGTTCGGAAAAACCATGGAAAATTTCCTGCCTGAGCAGCTGGTGACTAGAATTCTCTTCCCGAATTCTTCCAGAATTCGATCTAGCTATCCAGTGAGCAGTGACATTAGTTGTTACCCAGAGCGTTTCAGCCGGAGATAGTTTTTTCGAGCATTCTCCATTTAGTAACAGTTGGATGATGAAGCAGTACCAAAACAAACGGGACACAGACCGCGTCAGCAATCAGACGTGAAGGTAGGCCCCGGATCTCGCACCGGTCGAGGAACACCGATATCTCCCAGGATGAAACATGCAAAACACTTAGGGGACCAATGTGTTCAGTAGTTCACGCGTCCGATAATAATATTCAGTCACTCTTTAAATTAGAAAAGCTAGCAAAAATAAATTAAACAAGCTATCGGTATAAGTGGCAGTTTTTGTCCGTTGCGTTTCACTAGCTCGAGCAAACAAGCGTCAATCTAGAGAAGTGACGGGAACATGTAGTTTTAATTTATGAATGAAAGCCATCGGATTCAGATTTTTTGGGAGGGAGGGGATGTAAATTCGTTGTAATCCTTATTCTCGTGGTGCGCGTATCCTTGTTCCAAATAAGTCCGTGGCAGGAACGCGCTTTCTCTCAGACATAGCAACCCTCGCGAGAACAAAGGCAAGAAACGGATAGAGTGAAGTACGGTCAGTCGAAGAGGCTTTGAGTTGAAATGAAGAGAAGTGATGGCAATTGGGTGTGGTCACCTCATTTGAAATTACGTAATTCGGACGATACTACGCAAATAACGAATGTGAGTGAATTTTGTAAAACGAGAAGAAGACCGAGGTTTATAACGAAACAACTCATTTTTTGTGATATCTGCCGTGTGTTGTTCAATACTTTTTATAACATAATCTTCTTACAATAAAAAATCAAAGTAATTTAATAAAAAAATTCTTTACAGAATCTCTCATGCTCCATCTCTTTTTGTAAATAACTTGTTTAAACTAAACGCAATGATCTACGAAATGTTCAAATTCTTATAAGATACACAGTCGTTAATGAGCGACTTTTCGTCACTTTGATTGCATTATGTCATAGTTTCAAGTTTTACGAAAACATAAATTAGTGTTCGCTTTTAAGTAAATAGGTTAGTATTCCTCTAATATCTAGTGGGATTTAGAGGATAATATACTAGGTGTTTCTGTTCTATTTTCCCAATGTGTGTACAATCCATCCATGTACACATTTTCATTGAACGTGATTTTTCATTACCTGGTTCTTTGGAATTAGTGAAACTAAAAACTGACCTCATCCTTAAAGTTCTTGCCCAGTTTCGAAAGACATGCGGCTTTAAAAAGTTCTCCTCAGACCTATTACAAAAATACTTTAGGCGAGTTAATTTTACGCCACACTGCCTCTATTTAAATCACTTCAACTTTAAATAAACGACGACAATTTAACGTAATTTTACGCAAGGATAAGTTGAAACGAAGAAAGAGTCGGCAGTTTATTTTCAGGTTTTGGTTTCTACTGTACATCAGACATGTACTGTACATCGATATATACTTTACTACTTTAAATAATTTATTTTCCCCTCTCTAACAAGGAACGGGATGAGATTAACGAGGATGATGATGATGATAATAATAATAAAAGATGTGGAAAATCGACAGCAGCTGAATGTGAAATGGTAAAACACAGGTTGTACCAATAGTTATCAGAGCTCTGGCATTTGTTCTGCAAACCTTTTATTAGAACATGCGTATATTCCCACCCCATTCAGGGAAACCTATAATACTTTTCGCAAACTATTGTAGTGACACGAACAATTGGTTTTGATTCTTAGGAAGCTGGTTGTAACCTGGAGTAGGTTTAAATTTAATCGATACATATCTTTAGTCGTGAATAATAATAATAATAATAATAATAATAATAATAATAATAATAATAATAATAATAATAAATAATTACTTCACATCCAAAGGATTTCGCGGCTATTTCAAACGTACACTTCGCGGTTCATGACCACGGAGGCAAACACACACGCCTTCTTTTCGCAGAATCGGATACACAGTGCACGATTAACATATACTATAAGCCTCTCTGTACTGGCTGTAAAGGCTGTTGCCTTTGACGCGGCCAAGGCCTATCAGTGTCGTCCCGACCTCGCGGCCACCCACGAGTTAAGGGGTGCGTATCGTTAGCACATAGACATCCCCACTCCGTATTTTGGTCTTCTCAACCTGAGATATGAGCTTTCTCATCGTCACACAGCAACAGATACTGGGACATTGCAAGAAAAGCGCCCACTATAAACTGCCCCAACCGGGAATCGAACCGGGGGTCGCGTCATGGAAAGCGAGCACGTGAGTTACCCGTGGAGGTGCTTAGTCTGCGTTCCTACGCGTGCGAAGGAAAGGAAAACGAACGCAGCGCTTTCCATGGCGCCGCCCTTAGGCTCGTCGCAAAATGAGCAGGTCCGTGGTGTGACGCAATGTGACTCGGGGAGAGTTTCTGGGAATCACTACTTATAGAACGCGGGCTCGTGCGGGATTCCGAAAAGCAGTGGTTTGCAGAAAATCACCACGAGTCACCCTGCGTCACTCACGGACTCAACGATTCGGAATTTGTAAGAAGGAAAGCAAATTTTGGGTTAATAATTAGTTTCTACGCACGTTTTAAATAATGTTGGCAGCAGTTAATATTCTAGTTCCTGTAAGAGGGCAATACTGTAGAGCGCACCACTGTAATGGTCTCCACACGTTATATGGGGGTTTTAAGGCCCTGCAGTCACTTTGCGTCACTCACGCACCAGCGTCTCATTTTGCGACTAGCCTTATTGGACTAGCGCACGTCCATAAGCAGTGGTTCGCGGAAACTCAACACACGTCACCTTGCGTCACTCACGGACCTGCGTCTCATTTTGCGACTAGCCTTATTGTACTAGCGGACGTCCATAAGCAGTGGTTCGCGGAAACTCACCACGAGTCACTCTGCTTCACTCACGGACCTGCGTCTCATTTTGCGACTAGCCTTATTGTACTAGCGCATGTCCATAAGCAGTGGTTCGCAGAAACTCACCACGACTCATCCTGCTTCACTCACGGACCTGCGTCTCATTTTGCGACTAGCCTTATTGTACTAGCGCATGTCCATAAGCAGTGGTTCGCGGAAACTCACCACGACTCATCCTGCTTCACTCACGGACCTGCGTCTCATTTTGCGACTAGCCTTATTGTACTAGCGCATGTCCATAAGCAGTGGTTCGCGGAAACTCACAACGAGTCACCCTGCGCCACTCACGGACCTGCGTCTCATTTTGCGACTTGCCTTATGGTACTAGCGCACGTCCATAAGCAATCGTTCGCGGAAACTCATCACGAGTCACCCTGCTTCACTTACGGACCTGCGTCTCATTTTGCGACTAGCCTGATTGGACCAGCGCATGTCCATAAGCAGTGGTTCGCAGAAACTCACCACGACTCATCCTGCTTCACTCACGGACCTGCGTCTCATTTTGCGACTTGCCTTATTGGACTAGCGCACGTCCATAAGCAGTGGTTCGCGGAAACACAACGAGTCACCCTGCGTCACTCACGGACCTGCGTCTCATTTTGCGACTTGCCTTATGGTACTAGCACACGTCCATAAGCAGTGGTTCGCGGAAACTCACCACGAGTCACCCTGCGTCACTCACGGACCTGCGTCTCATTTTGCGACTTGCCTTATGGTACTAGCGCACGTCCATAAGCAATCGTTCGCGGAAACTCATCACGAGTCACCCTGCTTCACTTACGGACCTGCGTCTCATTTTGCGACTAGCCTGATTGGACCAGCGCATGTCCATAAGCAGTGGTTCGCGGAAACTCACCACGAGTCACCCTGCGTCACTCACGGACCTGCGTCTCAATTTGCGACTAGCCTTATTGGACTAGCGCACGTCCATAAGCAGTGGTTCGCGGAAACTCACCACGAGTCACCCTACTTCAGTTACGGACCTGCGTCTCATTTTGCGACTAGCCTTAGGCACGCACCTGCGCAGGGAGGCGGGAGGCCCGTTGACCGAAAGCCCGTGAGCGGCTTCCTCGCCGCGCTGCGAACGCCGACGCCAAGTTTATGGAGCGAGTTTATCGACTGCTTGGGCTTCCCGCGCCGAGCCCAGCCACGCCCCCTCCCCCTCCCTCGCCCCCTCCACCCTTTCGCCCGCTCTTCCAGATGCAGGCCTCCTCACGTGAGGCACCGTTCCATTCCCCGTCTGGGAAAGGTTGCTCAGCATTTGCTGTCACACGCACTTCAACATTGCAGATATCGACATTGCGGTAATTTGGTATTTAACATCGTTACAACTACCACTTGAACGTTTCTGCTATTCCTTTCATCAATGACTTCACTTTCCGCTCTCTGACCCGTTCGTGCTTTTTAAGATTTAGATCTCTCTGCAAGGGGAAGAGTTCCACTCTCCATTCATTACTATGCCTCTTCCTCAGTTCTCCGCCTTTGCAAATGTGGGTCTCTCCACGTGAGGCATCGTTCCATTCCCCGTCTGGAAAAGGTTGCTCAGCATTTGCTGTCACACGCATTTCTTCTTCACAGATATTTAATTACCATAATTAGAGTTATCATTCAAACTCGGCAGGAGAGATCCGGGCCAGCCCACCTGTTGGTTTGCGGGGATTTTCCCCAACCAGGTATCTCTCAAGAGCATGGTACCGCCCTAGCCGGGACAAGCTCTAAGCTCCCACTGGTCACCCTGCATATGTGATAGTGTAGTGCATGTTAGTGTAAGTGTAAGGGATGAGAATAGGACCAGAAAGGGGAAGGAAAGATCGCGCGCGGTCCGTGGCCTGTTTGTTAAGGTATTGCTCCGACATTAGCCTGGTGTTGATCGGAGAAACCACGGAAAACTACCGATCAGAGCAGCTGGCCTCTAGAATTCTCCTCCATACAGAGGATTAATTCGACCTAGCAGACAACCCAGTATCGAAAATCCTGCTACTGTCGGGACTACATCCCAGGGCCTCCCGGTCATATGCGCTTCAATGACATCCATTGATACCCCGAGCCACCTTTGTCGGTCCAGGGGCAGAAGGCGAGGTGTCTAACCACTACCCCACCGACCCCCATCGACGAAAGAAGAACTTAAGTAATTCAATGATCAAATTGCGTTCTATTAGTAGGATCTGGTAACGAGGATCGAGGACTGAAATTACCAGGGTGATACGAGAGTTCACGGTACTTCGTGAAGTCGTAGAAGGCGAAATGTCACTCAATGTGCAACGATGACGCGGCCGCAGAAATGAAGTAAGAATCTCACATTTCATTAGCTGGGGGCAATACCACCACCTCATGGCTATAACACTCTCGACACTCACGTAACTAATGATCAGAGCAATTGACGCGCTTGGAAGCTAAATATTTACTCATACATTCGTTGGTTAAGAGATGTTGGGTGTGAGAGACGCAAAAGATATCAGTACTACGGGAAATACAGCAGACGGTGTTTATTTTGTAGGTTACATCACTCTTCGTAAACCGTTTATTTTATAACAGGTATTATTACAACCCTTTTCTCGCAACCACTTACGCAGTAGAGAGAAAGTTATGATGCACGAAAAGATTGTGAACGAAGATTTTTCCCTTAATGAAATCTGTTCATTAAAGATAGATTTTGAAATTAGTTCCGGAACAATTTTTTCAAAAATTTGAGTGTTACCAACAATTACTGAGATATGTTAATTCAGAGAGAAATTGCGGTATAAATAGTATTATGTAAAAATAACTAAGGGTGAGAAAGTCTGTCCTGTTTTAGCCCCTCTAGTTTTTCAAACAAAAATGAGGAAATGATAACAATGCTAGAGTTTCACTTTCGGGCAGTCACTTAGTTTGGAGACCAAGAAGTGCTGATCTCAATAACACAATATTCATTGCTGATTCCAAAATCTCCTTGTATGTTATTGCGGTTGTAACCATAATTTCCGTCAATCCGTCAAGAGAGATTTCTACTTGTTTTATGAGTTTAGAAAATATTTCATGGCTGAAATAGTATGATATTTCCAACCTTCATAAAAAATTCAAACATGCAATCTCATCTTCATTTGTCTATTCTGTTCATTAATTAACCTTGATAATTTTTAATGAATTACATTTTGATGCTCATCATTGGTTGTTTAATATTAATGGCTTTTGTTGTTTAATATTAATGGCTCTTCGTTTCCAAAATCAAATTGTTCATAATCATTTTGGTATAACTATTTATTTGCTTAATCTAAAAATTGAAAAGTAACAGCATTCCAGCAATATCATACAATGAGAATGATAATTCGTGTCATGTGAGGAGCCAATACGATGGAGAATTTGATGATAAGGAAAATAAATGAAATGTGTAGAACTAGACCTTCGAAAACAAGGATTTGACATTAGTCGGTTTCAAGCACTTAAAATAGATTATAAAATAATTACATTGGACACATTATTTAATAGTAAAAAATAGTGTTTTTCCTATTTTCATGATGATTCTATATTTTTTAATTATTCAAAAAGTAATTAAACATACATTTGTGTACAATACTGTCATAGTAGTCTAATCCATACATTAAATTTGCCACGCCCTTTTTAACTAAGAAATTTTCGAACGTTTCTGCAGTTAGATTGGTTCGTGTATTATAATAATTTTGAAGAGTGACTTGGGCATAATCAAAATATTGGTTGTTTGTTATTTAAAACTATGATTGAAAGCTAAACGTGATTAATATTTCTCCGAGGATGCAAGTTTGCTAGTGCTTCCCACACATTTTGGCCTTTCGTGTCCATGACAAATGCAACAATAAGAAAAGTTAATTCTCAAAAAAGTTGCTAATTTGAGATAATTATATTCAAAGGGGGCACTCAAACGATCATCAGCCATCCTTTAGGGAAATTTTATGTACTTTAAAAGGCTTTATTTTTAAATACCTATTTACAAATATTTCTAACAACTGAACACTAACTTGCAATGAAATCTAGGCAAAATGTTTTTTATATCCACTTCTTAAAGCAGCCACGATCCTCCGTAACTTTCACATAGTTTAGGACAGGGAAAATGCGTAGACGTGTTTGCAGTAATAGCAGAACACTGTTGAACACTTATAAATTACTAACGATTCCTGGTGACCAATGAAGATATTAATAATTATGGGATTACCAGCGTTTCCATTTCATACACAAACTGAATTGTATGTTAGTCGGCAGGTAGGAAGCTTTTATCCTTCATTTATTGCTGATACTTTAAGATTACTTTCAGAAGTGTAAAAAAACAGTATGCATCTCAGAAAAGTGCCAATTAGGAAATTCAACAACATTGACTAAAAACTATAAATGGAATAAAGTCGTAAGCGTAAACCATTAAAAATCAACTACCATATAACTAATAGTTTATTAAGTTCACGAAGTAGCTACATTAGAGGGTATGTAGACTCCTTAACATACACAAGTTCATGTAAAATATTAACCTTTAGTAGTTACATATTATAAAAGTTACAAAAAGAATGGTACTCTGTTTCATTTCGTTTTTGATTCCTCAAGTGCTTTTAGAGAATGTGAAAATCCTGAATCACAGTATATCCTTGATGAATTAAATCCTTGAGTGAAAGTGTTTCAATGCGGGATCATGCGCTCTAATTTGAATTTAAGTGGTAGAGAAACATAGTTGATAACACCAAGAATTTGGACACATGCACACAGGAACCTTAAAAAGTTCCTATAACGTTGTTTGTGGCAGTGTGAAACAAATCAAAAAAGTCATCTTACTTAAAAATATTTACATGTCGTCCTTAATGCATAAATTACTATTTTGTTCACTCACTTATAATATTAGTTTACGGACTATTCTTAAAATTGAACTTTTTAGGCCTTGGTCGGTTTCAGCCACAAAATTCTAATTCAGTTTATATAAGCGCAAATATTAACAACACTAATACCTGATGTAATATTTATTTCTAGGTACATGATTATATTTTTTGAAATTATCAACATTACAACATTACATTTTCACTAATCTCCAACTATAAAACATAAGAGGGGATTATATAAAAATAAGTTTATGCATCTCGGCTGAAAAAATTTTTTTCAGATACGCTAATTTGTCTATAGGTAAACTACTCCAAATGAATCTTGCTGATGCACTCTTCTTTCAATTTAATTTGAGAATGTGCTGGATAAGGAAATCAACGGAACGTGCGACAGAATCACTTCTTTCGAGTTCCATTTACCTCTTCACATTAAAAGAGTATTCGAGAGCTTTTTCTTGTGGGAACAGAAATTTTAGAATTATCAGATGGAGGTAAAATGAGGCAATCGGAAATCCATGAAAATGGATGGTTCGGTATCGGAATTCCATTATCTGCAAAACTCCAAAGCAAAAGACGATGAACTGATAAAATTTCATTAGTTTTACCCATTATCTAAGAGGAAGTTAATGAAATTATATTTTAGCGACACATTACTAATTAGAAATTGCGTGAAATAGTATGATTTCGTCATAGCAGCCTAACGAGTTATTTTAGAACTCCAGGAGTTGCAGGAAAAAAATAATAAAAAGGTACATGTATTTTTCTGCAACTAACTGAATAAACTGTTTTAAAGTTATATCACAGTGACTAAAAACAGTTAATCTAATTCACACTTTGTTGTAGGATAATTAGTATCATTACCTTGTTTTAGGTTTGGCCGAATTATGTATTACCTTTATTCTGTATTCATATAAGAATTATTCATTTTACAGAGGCTCATATTGTTTCCATATTTTACTGTTAAAGTCTGAAGTGTCTGCTATTGTTTTGCTTTTTACTCATAATTCCTTATACATCTTATTCACATGAAGAATTCCCTTTCAAGATGCTATTTCTTCTAATATAGATCAACATACTGCGTCTTGAAGCATATCCCTTCACCCCTTTAATATTTCATCTGGCAGAATTCCATTTTCTTCGGCACACTTCAAGAGTTTCTAGTGAAATATTCCGTGTCAGAAAAGAGATACATGGTGCATCAAAGAAGTTGTAAGGGAATGTAGAAGTGACTATCAGATTGGATATTATATTATTCATGCTTCATACATTTTAAGGTAAACACGTATTATTCATTAACATGCTACTGACGTTGGATATATTTATCAACGTGTACACTTTTGTTCATGCATTTGCATTTATATATTTAAAAATATTAGTCGTAATGTTGTACTAAATTATATACTGCCTAGTGATTAGTGTCTCTCTAGATTCCAACGGAATCTTCTCCCATTCAGTTATGTCTGGTTTGGTTTTTTCGTGTTTCCGGGCGCGTCAATTGGTTCGGTCATTAGTCCCGTTAGTGTAGTGCATGTGTTTTCTCGGGAGATGGCGGTGGTCTTCCCCCGCTGGATGGCGAGATCCGGCGCCGACCTACCGTCGGCTAGTGGGGTTTCCCCCTAACCAGGACTCTCCAACCAGCGGGGCACCGCCCCAGCCGGGACAAGCTCTAAGCTCCCGACCGGTCTCCCGGAATATGTGGTAGTGTAGTACATGTTAGTGTAAGTGTGTGTGTAAGGAGGAGAGGATAGGACAAGGAAGAGGAAGGAAAGATCGCGCGCGGTCCTTGGCCCGTTTGGTAGGGTACTGCTCCGGCATTCGCCTGGTGTTGATCGGAGAAACCATGGAAAACTACCGACAGCTATAATTCTCCTCCAGGCAGCGAATGAATTCGACCTAGCTGAAAAGCTAGTGTCGAAAATCCTGCCGCCGTCAGGACTCGAACCCAGGACCTCCCGGTCAGAGGCGCTGCAGTGACATCAGTTGGTGCACTGAGCTACCGCTCCCGGTTTCAATTATGTTGAGAAGGAAGACAGTAGATGATATGTTGACGCTCCGCAAACAATTGAACCATTTCTTTTACTGTGTGTGTGGGCGCATTATCAGCTCTTTCTACGTGTTATTTAATGACTTGCCCTTAATATCCCAAAAATATAATACCATGACGTGAAGAAATAAAACGAGTTATTTTTTAATTTTTTTTCACTAGCTCTCAATACACGCAATTTAGCAATCAAATCCGTATACTTCAGAAGCAGCTATCCGTAGTTTTACAGTCTCCACCAGGATCGCTAGCTGAATGCGCGACCATCTCTAACTATCCAAAAAAGGGGCTGAGCTGCGTTACTGTATTGAAACGTATAATGTTCTTAATTCCCACAACATTCCTGTCAGAAACACCACAGAAGCAACGATTGTTGTCACTGAGCCAACTCAGATCGCGTACTACAGTGCTACTCCAAAATTGGATACGAAAGGTCGAAAGTGCGCCAGGGGCTTCGCGGCCTCGACCTGGGGTTGAAAGGGCTTCCCGTCCCCCGAAGTTGGAGATCGTCCGCTCTACGCCCCCCCCCCCGCCCAGCGAGAGGCGATTCCATCCTGCCCGCGGGCGTTCGGAGCGGCTGGAGTAACAGCGTCCGGCGCCACGGCCTCCTAGCGCGGGAGCGGGCCCTGCCGTGGAGAAATGGAGAAGGGGAATCCCCGAACTGCACAGTGGGGACGCTCGCTCAGATAAAACTCCCGTGGCAAAAATAGATGAAGCGGATGGTCGTTTTCTTCAATACCGCTCTCTCATCCCCTTTCCCTCGTACCCTTTCTTTCTCTCAGTTCCTCCCTTGCTCTTTCTACCTTTCGCTCTTTCACTGCCTCCCTTTCTCTCACCATTCCTTTCCCCCCCTCTCTCTCTCTCTCACTGCCTCCCTTTCCCTCTCCCTCCCTTATTCTCTCGCCTTCCCTTTCTCTCTCCCTTTCCTTTCTTTCCCTCTTTGTCTCTCTCCCTGCAATATCGCACGCTATCCCAAATATGGCTCATTATTTCAAATTTCTTGCTACTCGAATTTCTTGATATTTCGAATTCACAATGCAGTACATTAAGAAATTAACTATTAATGTCAGAATTATGAATATTGCAGAATGCATCTATACTTCATTGGGAAAAAATAAAATAAAAATCAATATTTCGTTTCATTATGAAGAATCAAAATGGGGCAAGATCACTGCCACCTCCCGCAATAAAAAACATGCACTACTCTCACGCCAATGACTTTATCAATTGATCTACCCGGAGCCACTAATCAATCGATGTTGCTACTGACCCATCACCGTCGGTGTTCCCGCTCACTGTTGATCTCCCTCCCCGCAGCGCGGCGCCACTGTCGCGGACAGGTACGCATCGCCGAGACACGGGCGTTCATTAGCCTCCCACGCACCGCCTGAGGGGCCTCGAGGCGGCGCGAGGCCGCGACCCGCCTCCCAAGTGGGGCACTCGGCGGTTGAGGCGGGGCAGTCAGTTGGTTAGTTAGTTAATGCCTTATTTTACGTGGCGAGATTCAGGCCATTAGGCCCGCTCTGTCGTCTGTCCACGCAAATTTCCTTGCACTCCTTACACCATCTAGTGGGGAAAGAAGGTGTCACTCGGGCGACGAGACAGGCGATTGCAATTTCGCACAGAGGCTCCTTTGGGGCTTGAGGATCTTTCACTTGCAGTAAATCTACATGGGACAGTAGGTTTTACTTCCCCTTCGAACAAAGACGAACGAAAAATTTTACGAAGGATTCATCTACAAAGGATTTTTACGAAGGAGGAGCGATTTTTACGAAGTATTTCTTACGAAGTATTTCTTACGAAGCATTTCTTACGAAGCATTTCTTACGAAGTATTTCTTACGAAGTATTTCTTACGAAGTATTTCTTACGAAGTATTTCTTACGAAGAATATTTTACGAAGAATATTTTACGAAGGATATTTTACGAAGGATATTTTACGAAGGATATTTTACGAAGGATTTCTTACGAAGGATTTCTTACGAAGGATTTCTTACGAAGGATTTCTTACGAAGGATTTCTTACGAAGGATTCTTTTATGAAGGATTTTTTACGAAGGATTTCTCTAGGAAGGACTTTTTACGAGAGAAGGTGTGCCTGGTGCAAGGGAGGAGGGAATGCGGGGCAGGAATGAACACGAGTGGGCGAATGGGTTAACACGGGCTGTTTCTATTTAGCCGTTCGTTCGCTTGGGAGTCCATAACTTTGCACGTGAGCTCGCGCGCTACGAGATGAGGAGAGATAGGGTTCGGCGCGCCTGAATACGTCTGGCTGAACGAAGGTCGAAGAGCGAAGCCCGCGCACCATTTTCGCTTTGTTGCGCAAGGACTGGCGCCAAATAATACCACTTGTAAAGAAGAATGGATTTAAAGTTCCACATTGTTTTAGTTAGTTACGTGATTGAGCCGATGAACAACAAGAAACCGAATCGATCGAATTTTTGTTAATGACCGTGTGTCGTTCAAAACATATCGTAAATACCATCTTCTTTTAAGAGAAATAATATAAATCATATATAACATTTATAAGTGTACTCATTTGCCATGCTTAGCTACAACCTAATTGTGTAGATTGTTCTTAAGGACGGCGGCCTATAAAATCCTTACCGGAACCCGGCCATTAAAAACGACGTTTAGTTCATCTGGGTGCATAAAATCGATGTATTTATATTTGTATTTAGCCAGTATATGTCCCGTACGTGCGTTCACGTAGTTAACGAATTCCGCTAGCGTCGCCGGTTTCGCGGTCGTGGCCTTTCAGTAGAACCATCCCCGCTTGTATGATCGAGGGAAACCCCGGAAACCTCGGTCAGGATGGCGGTCAAGGGCTCTGAACCGTGGCCTTCGGAATGCGAAGTCAGTGCGCAGCGTCCTCATCCCCTCTCTCGATTAACGGTAACTAGTAACGGTACGGTACAACTACTACGGTAATTCGTCCCGGTAGTGAAGTGAATGTTTTTATCACGGGGTGTGGTGGTATTCATTCCTTCATCTCCCCAGCGAGGATGCCCCGACCCAGCTGGCAGAAGCTCCCAACCGGTCACCTGACATTTGTGAAATGTAAGTGAGCGTAAGTGTGCGTGTGTATGTGTATGTGTGTAAAGAATATGGCAGGGAAAAGGAAGAAAAAGATCCCGCGAGATCCTTAGCTCATTTGTTAGAGAACTGCTCCACCATTTGCCTGGTATTGATAAAACTGATCTAGAAAAAATGTAACAAGAATAAAAAAACACATTTTCTGTAAGATTATTTGCCTCTCAATTCAGATCTAATTTTCTATTATATCTAAGTTTTTGTAATTGCGTAAGTTTGCCTATGTATTGCACGTAGTATCTGGCAAAAGATATGCTCTATTAACATCAGATACACATGTATACACCACGAAATACACGAACAAAAGGATCGGGAGCGGTAGCTGCCTGGAGGAGAATTCTAGCGGCCGGCTGCTCTGATCGGTAGTTTTCCGTGGTTTCTCCGATCAACACCAGGTGAATGCCGGAGCAGTACCCTATCAAACGGGCCACGGACCGCGCGCGATCTTTCCCTCCTCTTCCTTGTCCTATCCTCTCCTCCTTACACACACAATTACACTAACATGCAGTACATTACCATATATTCCGGGAGACCGGTCGGGAGCTTAGAGCTTGTCCCGGCTGGGGCGGTGCCCCGCTGGTGGGAGAGTCCTGCTTAGGGGGAATCCCCACTAGCCGACGCTAGGTCAGCGCCGAATCTCGCCATTCAGCGGGGAAAGATCGCCGCCATCTCCCGAGAAAAAACATGCACTACACTAACGGGACTAACGGCCAAAGGAGTTTTTGCGCCCGGAAACACGAAAAAACGAAACCAAACCAAACGAACAAAAGGGTTAAGAAAAGTGAAGAGGAAACTTGGAATGTTTTACAGGAGGCTTGAAATGTTGGTTCAAGATGGATATCTCGTCCTCTATCTTCCGATGTTAGTCACTCAAGCAGTCATCTTTATTCACTGCCACATTCTCAGAGGGTGTACCGGCAATTTTTCACTGTCCCGTACGGCCATTTAGCAGATGATAAATAAGAATATTGCAGTTTTCTTCGTTCGTTGGTTGGTTAGTGATATAGGGCGCGTCAACAGCTTAGGTCATTAGTTCCGTGTAGCGCTTGTTTTTCCCTCGGGAGATGGCGGTGATCTTCCCGCGATGGATGGCGAGATCCGTCGCCGGCCAACCGTCGGGTAGTGGGGTTTTCCCCAACCAGGTATCTCCAGCGGGGAACCGCCTCAGCCGGAACAAGTTCTAAGTCCCCGACCGATCTCCCGGCATGTGCGGTAGTGTAGTGCATGTTATTTTAAGTTTGTGTGTGTGTGTGTGTGTGTGTGTGTGTGTGTGTGTGTGTATGTGTAAGGGGAGAGGATAGGAAAAGGAAGATGAAGGAAAGATCGCGCGCGGACCGTGACCCGTTTGTTAGGGTAATGTTCCGGCATTCGCCTGATGTTGATCGAAAAAAACACGGAAAACTACCGATCAGAGCAGCAGGTCGCTAAAATTCCCCTCGAGACATCGACTGAATTCGACCTAGCTGAAAAGCTGTTGTCGAAAATCCTGCCGCCGTCAAGACTCGAACCTAGGACCTCCCGTTCAAAGGCGCTGCAATGACATCAGTTGATGCACTGAGCTATCGCTCCCGCTGTTTTTTTCGTTTTTGAGGTGATTCCATCTATGTGTGTCAGGCAGATATAATCTTGTGTGCTCCGTTGGTTCCATCCAAATCATGGGAAAAGCGAAAGGGCATGTGTCGTGAGCCTTTTAACCAGCGTGTCAGGAGTGTAACACACAACACACAGCATATATGGGAGGCCAATATCTTGTCCTGGCCGCCGACTTTACACCCGCAATAAAGTTCATAAAACTTCCTAATCGCAGAGGATTAAGGTTTGGTTTTTGAGATTTCAGAGTTAATTCTCCACAGATAAAACGTAATGTAATTGGGCTATTTACACAGTTGCGAGGCATTACTTCTTCTGAATTAGTACAAAGTACAAACTTTCACGAACCTAGAAGAACAAGCAATCACATCCAAGTCTCTTTTCACGCATGAAGGGGTCAGGGGACTTCATTTGAATTGTATGGTTTTTATTAAAAGCGTGAGAGATGGCCCAGGGCGTTAAATGCTGTCACTACAGTGCCTCTGACTGGGAGGTCCAAGATGCGAATCCCAATGGTGGCAGGGCGTTCGACACTAGCTAGGCAGCTAGGTCGAATTCAGTCGCTGTCAAGCTGTCGCAGCTAGGTCGAATTCTAGCGGACGGCTGCTCTGATCTGTAGTTTTCCGTGGTTTCTTTGATCAACCGCAGACGAATGCCGGAACAGTATCCTAACAAACGGGCCACGGACCGCGCGTGATCTTTCCTTCCCCTTCCTTTTCCTGTCCTCACCCCTTATTTACACACACTTAGACTTACGTGCACAGCACTACCACACATGCCAGAAGCTTAGAACGGGTTCTGACTAGAGCAGTGTTTTACTGGTGAGATACCTGGATGGGGAAAGCCCCGTCTAGGACGGTACCGAATCTCCCCATCTAGCACTACAGCCACGAAACTAATGACCATAGGAGTTGCTGAGTCCGGTAACACGAAATAATCAATCAAACTTACTGCGATGCCACCAGGCAAGGAGTGGCAGCGCCTGGCGCACCTGGCCTGGATCGCGCGCAGGCAGTTGAGTTTGGGCTACCGTGGTCGTTGAGCGGTCGCGTGCCTAAAGATGCTAATGTACAGGTCGCATGGGGAATTGCTCTACCACCAGAACAACACCGCGCTTCGCAACGTGCTTTTTTTCTACGACTGGGCGTAAAATCGAAATTCACGCTGTTCCTGAGAGCGTGTGGTGGGTCTCTTTTTGGTACATGTGCCTAAAGTAGCAGTTGTCCAATTTATGCCCTGTTTACTCACATGCACTACACGACCACACTTGTCGGGAGACCGCGGGAGCCGCGGGAGCTTAGAGCGTGTCGCGGCTCGGAAGGTGGGTGGTGGGAGATACGTGGTTGGGGAAAACCTAGCAAGTCAACCTTTAAGTCAGCGCCGGATCTCACCATCCAGGGTGGTTAAGATCATCGTCACCTCAAGCGATTAAAACATATCCATATTTTTTTATAAAACCCAGGAAAATGCATGAGAAGTACTGTAAAACTAGACTTTGACCAAGCGCAACCTTCCCTTAATCATCCTCTTTCTTATTTAATTGAATTGAATAGCAAGGCAATACACTATGATCATAGTTATTCATCAGACTAATTAAACATTTAAAATTAGTTTTATTAAACGGAATAATATTAGTTATCATATTGGATGATCGTCTTCAAAATTATACCCACTATTTTAACATATAACGAGAATACTTCGTTGTTTCAGAATTAACTTCCTATAGTTTCCATTCGTGATTCAATCACATAAATATCTCTGTTGTTGACTGCTTTTTCGACTCGTGTGGTTGGGCACTTTATAACTGATTTATGTTGCAAAAGTTCTTCTCTGACTCTTATGAAGAGAAAACGAGCGAACTCGCTGTTGTGTAGCCATGCAACATTAAGACTTCCTGTCGAAAGATATAACATAATTTATGTAAGTTACGCATATAAGTCGTGACTGCAAAATATGAAAAAGTAATAATCATAGTAGAATGCCACATATCAAGAAGTAATCCATTATGCTGTATAACTGAAAGATGTCCAACTACGACGATAAAAGCAGTATTTAAATAAATAACTAGTTATTCAAATGCAAACCTTACGACTACTAATTCAATATCAAAGTCATTAAAGATTAAATTGTTATTTTTCAATTGAAATTTCGTACCACCTTGCAAATAAAAGTTAGTTTATGATGGTTGCTAGACTAAAAGAATTGCAACACATTAATTCATTGTACGGAATTGATATTACAATCCAACGTTACATTGACATGTTCAAATATAAATCGTACATTGTATAATATTTTATTTACAGATCTATCTATATTTTCTTTTTAAATATTACAATTTTTCAGGCAATAATAGTGCAAATTTTCATGACTGTTGGCCTACTTTTCCCCTCCTTTGAGCAATAAACAATTGAAGGGAAAAGACCGCAGTGAGCCCTGACAACTACATTCCAATCACAGAAACTACGTTGGCACGAAACAGAAGCTAGTTGCTTTCAAAGACGATGACTTCTTTTCGTGTTATTTCTCGTATCTAAATAAATGGCTGAGACAAGTTCAGGTCCTTCACAAGAGGCATCTCAAACTCCTGAGAAAGTTAAGAGGATGTATAGTAGCGGCGAAAACAAAATCATGGAGAAAGTTGCAAATGAATGTGAATTGGAAAAGGAGAACAAGGCTCGATATATGCTTTGATTGTAACGCTTTAGAACAGGATTCTGAGCATTGATGCAAGAATACATAGAATAAAGACAAGAAGAGTTAAAGACCCATTACAATCTTCAGAAACGCCCAGAAAAGAAAGGTAACATTCAAGGAAACCAATTTATCATACTGTATGTTACTATAATTTCTTACATACTATTTCCACCAACTGCCCACATATGTTGAAAGATCGTAAGTATTTTAAGTAACTAAAAAAATTATCTTTTTAGTTATTATTTAGACGGACACAGTTGATAAGAAGAAATCAATTAAAATAAAGCAAGATCAAGTAAACAAGTCAGTGTGCTTCCCTCTTCAAGAAATTAACCAGCCAAGAAACCAACCATTAAGTTAAGAAAATGTGCGCGGCACATTTTTTAAATTTATTTTGTTAATTTTGTTAATTTTATTAAACCAACAAAATGTGCGGGGCAGTTTTAAATACGAATCTGAGAGAGGACATTTCTATCAAAGGTGTATGAGAGCAAAGATCACATTATGCCGATCTAGATAGTCGAGGTAGCTAAGGCTGGAGCTGTCTCGGCTCAAGGGTCGCGGGTTCAAATCCCACGCCAAGGATGGGTTTGTATGTGCGTTCATGCTATCCTTATGTGATCCCCTTCTAGTTACTCCAGTGATAAAAATCACAGTGGTCGCTGTGATATATAGCCCCAATCTTCATATTTAATTCTTTCCTGGCCTGGCCACACCAGTAGTAGGTTTGACTTTGATTTTCCAGATTCTAATTACTTGAAATACTCTAGTAGCCGACGATTTTACTAATACCCCCACTCCACCTGCATTTCTTCAACTCATTGATCAAGACAAGTTGTGCGGATATTATTCCGAGTATCTCACAGAGAGTATTAACTCAGTTGTAAGGTGAACCGACCAATCTCAAGTAATGTTCAGGAGGTTTTTAGTCGTAAAGAAGTCCGATATAAAGAGTATATAACACTGGCCGACTCGTTCGTACAGTATTCGTTCTTTTATCACGACGCTACAGGAAGTTGCTACTCTGCTCGAAATCCAGGCAGCGCCCCTGCTCTCTGTGGTTTGGTGAGCCAGCGCGTGTGTTGTGAATGACGACTCGACATTTGGGACCTCTCGACATTTGAAGCACGCGGTGGCGGCGGCGGTGAGTCAGGGGCGCAGGGGGGGGGGGCACAGCGGAGGAGCGGGGTGGGATGAGGTCGTCACGAAACAGCTGCCTGGGTCCTCCATGCTCCCGACTTCTCCACCCTTCTCGATTTCCCCGTCTTTCGCGCTTGCCAATTTGAATTCTCCATCTGAGAAGCATGTGGCATACGATCAGGGGTGAATTAATGCATGAATAGTGTAAGCATCTTTATAGCATTGATTTTTTCATTTTTTTATATGTAACTATCTAAAATGGAATTGAATGAAATGTTATAAACTTAACATAAATGAAAGGAAATAAGGAATTGAGCACTTGGAAATAAAAAAATAAGATTGTCGTAATTAACTGTCTGAAATATTATTGGAATAATGTAATCATAATAATATCTTTATAGGACCCATCGGTGTATAAGGTACTCCACGTTTTAAAAAATACTCTCTTCATATTAGACTAAGGAAAAATGATAGTTTTGTATTATTTTATTTTTGAGCACTTAATTCGTTAAACATGGAACAAAAATACTCATTTTCAAGTCTTAAAAGTCCTCATGTTAAGTATAGCAGCATAAAACTATAATTATCTTCAATTAGACTGGTTGATTTCTTCGTGTTTCCGGGCGCGGCAACGGCCATAGTCCCGTAAGTGTAGTGTATGTTTTCTCGGGAGATAGCGGTGATATCCTCCCTCGGGAGATGGCGAGATCCGGCGACGACATCGTCGGCTAATAAGGTTTCCCCCTAACCAGGACTCTCCCACCAGCAGGGCACCGCCCCAGCCGGGACAAGCTGTAAGCTCCAGATCGGTCTCCCGGAATATGTGGTAGTGTAGTGCATGTTAGTGTAAGTGCATATGTAAGGGGAGAGGATAGGACAAGGAAGAGGAAGGACAGATCGCGCGCGGTCCGTGGCCCGTTTGTTAGGGTACTGCTCTGGCATTCGCCTGGTGTCGATCGGAGAAACCACGGAAAACTATCGATCAGAGCAGCCGGCCGCTATAATTCTCCTTCAGACAGCGACGGAATTCGACCTAGATGAAAATCTAGTGTCAAAAATCTAGTGTCGAAAATTCTGCCGCCGTCAGGACTCAAACCTAGGACCTGCCGGTCAGAGGCGCTGCTGTGACATCAATTGATGCACTGAGCTACCGCTCCCGGCTTCAATTAGATGTCTGCTGATCTGGCAACTAAGAATACGTCTCAAAACAGAAACTAATCAGTGTCTAACTACTTTTTCTTTTGGAATATTAACAGTGACACCTTGTCGGGTTAGTTTCACGTTTTTGGAGGGTACCCTCCTTCGGAGCAGAAGTTGTTAGAATCGTTGGAAATTCGGCAACAGGAATTACTCTTCCTTTTAACATAATAATGACCGTCCTAGATGGCTCAGGATATCAACTAATGTCACTGTAATGCTTTCTTTGGCCGGGGGGCCTTAGGGATCGAATCCCGACGGTGGCAGGAGTTTCAACACTAGGTAGATACCTATATCCAATTCATCCGCTGGCCAGCTGATCTAATCGGTAGTTCTTCGTGATTTCTACGAAAATACCGTGCTGGAGCGGTACCCTGATAACCGGGCCATAAAGCGCGCGCGATCTTTCCTTCCTTTTCCTTGTGCTATCATCACCCTTATTTACATGCTCTACACTACATTCCTGGAGACCTGTCGAGAATTTAGAACTTGTTCTGGCTGGGGCAGAGTCTCGCTGGTGGGAGATATCTGAATGGGAAAAACGCAAACCGAAGGAAAACCCATTAGCCGACAGAAGGTCGGCCACGGATCCAGGAGAGAAAGAACACCGCCACTTCCCGTGACTAGAACATGCACCACATGTATGGAACTAATGACCATAGCAGTTGATGTGCCCAGAAACACGAAATAATCAATCCATGATTTAACGTAATGGTAATTTATAAATAAGTATTCCTACATTTACATTAGTTTCCTCTACGTTTATATTAGTTCATAGAAATGTAAAAATACTTAATGTTTTAAATTGGAATGATTTATCTGAATACAAGTGAGTCACGATTTTCATGGTTAATCAGATCAAAAATTTGACGAAAATCTAACGAAAGGATTAGAAGTAATATTTCTTATAAGAAATAACAAAATTTAATTAACAAGTTCCATACATCCCAAAATTTTAAGAAGAAAACATTTTATCGACCTTGATTATCTAAAGACAAACTTCACGAAACTGAGGGCAGTTTCTTAGTAAGAATCAGTTTTCCAATATGAAAAACACAAGTTTAGAATTCTTTAAAAGATTTCCACAGATTTAAACTTCGACAGCATAAACGATTGAGGGCGCTAGTAGAAATGATATGAAAACAAATATTAAATAACAAACAGCTAATATTACTCAGCAGCTCACCTGTGCAACACAGGTGAGAGAGAAACCTTCCATTCTGCAAATGAACAACCCGAAAACGAAAGCCGAGAAAGTTTGTGCAATGTTGCGCAAGTAATTTCCCTTGGCTTCAGCGCAGCGAGAGAGAAATGTTATGTTACGGCAGAGAATACAACAACGAGCCGTGTGTATATTCGGTGACGCAGAGAGTTAGTTCTACGAGCGAGCTGTCGAGATATGAAGATGAAAAGCTCAAGACGAAAGTGTTTGTGTGCAATGTTGCGCCATATACTCTAAGTCGCAAAGTAGTTGCGCGGGGGAGACCTCGAGTCGGAGGTGCACTGGCGGGTGGTGGCGGCGGCGGCGGCTGTGGAGGTGTTGGTAGGGCGGAGGATTTGGGAGAGTGGTGAGAGAACGTGGAATGGGGGGGGTTGGAAACAGTCATGGAAAGGTGGGGTGGTGATTTTATATATATATATATATATATATATATATATATATATATATATATATATATATATATATATATATATATATATATATATATAATGCCTCTGGGGTAGCTCATGGGCAGCGTACTAGCTTCCCGTGCTGTGGCCCCGGGTTCGATTCCTGGTCGAGGCAGAAATAGAGTTGTGGCTTTCCTTTAAAATCGTCCCAGTTTCTGTAGCTGTGTGACGAGGAAAAGCTCAATCAGGTGGATATTTCTGGTCACGGTGAGGAGAATACGCCATGTTCGCCTCATGTCGCTCTTACCCCCAAACTGCATGGGGGACACCGGTAGCTGGCCGGTGAAGACGGACTACCGACCCAATTATCACACACACACACA
>BLKR01015529.1:0-65514 GCA_011170035.1 Teleogryllus occipitalis
CCGCCACGCCATGCCACGCCCCTCCCGGCCACACCTTGCCCCGGCTTTACCCGCCACTCCACGTTTCACCCCTCCCGGTCACACCCCGCCTTTACTCACAGGCCAAGAACTTCCGATCTCTCCCCGCTATTCCACGCCCCGCCACACCCTGCTCTCCACTTCATCGCCCCAACGAACACCGCGTCGCCATCTCACTTGTTGATTGATTATTTCGTGTTTCCGGACGCGTCACCACCATAGACGTTACACTTACGTTACGTTGCGTTACGTTACGTCACGTCACGTTACGTTACATCACGTTACGACTTACTTTAAACATCTTTAATTGTAAGTCGGTCTATAGGGTAGTGGTAAAACTGCTAGAAATGTTACGCGTTACGAAAGAATGTTATAATAATATTGCCTATATGCTTGCAACCGTAATACCATATTTTCTCGAATACATTTCCCACTCGTGTATTAACCCCGCTCAGTTTTTCTGCATGGAATTTTCTGTAGGAGGACGGGATGTCTCGCATGTTGAATCCTTCTCCGTCGCTGTGAAGGAAACAGCCACTGTTCAAGATAATTTGGGGAAATTATTTATCTTTATTTCGAAGCCAGCTAAAAAACTTATTTCGCATTTAAGCGCACTCCATTTTTCTTTGTCAATTTTTTAGAAAAAGGGGGCTTTTATTCGAAAAAACAACGATACTTTGCAGCGTGTTTTACTTCGATCGTATTTGAGTCGGATACAGAGACGGTGTTTTTGTCGTTCCATGCGGACCAGAATACGAGATAAATTTAAACATGGCGCGCAGCGTTTACAAAGACGTACGTCAACATTACGTTGTTGAGCTCGATTAACAGATCGTTCTGGGATCTCGATTAAGAGAACTCACATTGTCGATTAAGAAAACTCACTGGTTCTCAATAGATGCAATTCAACAAGCTCAGATCCGTGTTAATGCCGATAACACTCATTTTTAGACCAGAATTACATACAGAATACAATTACTTTTTTTACATTCATCTCTATTTTAAGATAGTAAGAGTAGGCAAATTGGAATGTTTATGGTTTCAGAAATTATAATATTGTGAACATAAATTATTACACAACGATTGTTATTATTCCTAATAGTTTACTATTTCCAGCCTATTTCCAGGACGGTTTTCTAATAACATAGGCCGACATAGACGAAAATAGTTTTTTTGTAACGAAAGATAAGCCGTATTTTAAACACAATTTTGTGGGTGAATATAAAAAAGTCAAATATGTCGGAGATGTGGAATTCCAAATTAGACCAAATCTTATTGCCAAAATTTCTAGATGTGCCGGCGTAGCTCAGAAAAGAGCCATGCAACCACAATCATTATTCTGACATTTAATTATGAATGTTTAGAATGCACTTTATCGATTAGCTTTTAATCAAAAACTGAAATAATAATTTCAACTGAATTAAAAGTTCGACAATACATCGATACATTTAAAGAGAAATACAGATTTAGGGAGACGATTTTCTGACTTGCAGTTTCCGCGTTTAGGGTCATTACGCATTTTCTATCCAATTTCGCGTCCTTCTGCCCATTTCCATCCATATTTCCCTCCACCGCATAAATGTCCTCCTCGTCATCCTCTGCTTGTGTCTTTTTTCCTTTCTCTTTCTCCCTTTCTCTTTCTCCCTTTTTTTCTTTCTTTTCTTTCTCTTTCTTTTCCTTTTCTCCCTTTTTCTTTCTCCCTTTCCCTTTCTTTCTCCCTTTCTCTTTCCCCGTCTTCTTTCTTCCTTTCTCTCTTTCTCCCCTTCTATTTATCCTTCTCCCCTTCTCTTTCTCCCTTTCTCCCCCTCCCTCATTTCTCTCCGCCATCCATCCTCCTTCAAAGTCATCCAAATCTTCACCCAGGATAACTCTTCCACCGCCCGCGCCGTCTACATCCCTTCCTCCCCCGTGCGCCAACGCCCCGAACAGCGCCGGTTTGTCCGTGTCCCGCCGACGCGACACGACGTATCGGGCTGCGCGCGTCCCGACGCCAGCGCCTCTGCCACCCGAATTAGACACCGCGCGCCGCCCACTAATTGGCGGCTGCGCCAGTGACGGATGTGACGTCGCGCGCGCCAGGCACACGTCACTTCCGCGGTCGCCCGCGCCGCCCGCCCGCCCGCCCGCCCGCCCGCCCGCGATGTCTCTCTCGCCCGCGAGCCGTTGGTCGCGCGTGGGCAGACGCCAACCACCGACAAAGGTCCTGCCGGCGTAATCGAGATCAACATAGAGCTCCCACACGTTGGCATGGTCACTATAGAAGAACAAAATGCGCCAGAACTTTTAACATGTTGATGGTTTCGGCGGAAATCTCGCGGTTTCTGAACGAAGGAATGGAGAAAGCGCCGACATTCCACAAAATACTAAAAAGTTATATTTTCTAAATAATAATAAATATTTTAGGAATGATTTTCTCATGTTCTGTGCAGATGAAAAATAAACTAAGGTCATTTAAATTGTGATAGATTTCACTATTTATCACACAATAAATGTTATCAAATAACACAAAAATTTGCCAAAACCATTTTAAAGAAAATTTAACAAATATAATGTATTAAAAAATACATACAAAAAATATGAAAAATTGGTAATTGTATCCAGTAGCCATTGGAGTCCCTCCCAACAGTTTCAACTTACTGCACTGTCTTTTTGTTTGTCGACATGGCATTTGCCTAGTATCGGATTTCAAGCTATTCGACAAACGAGTGAAAGGAAATCACAAATTATATCCAGCTCATTTCCCCTTTCGATGATCTGCAATCTTCACTGCATCTTCACATTTACTTCTTTAAGGAAAGATAATTTCCAAAATAAGATTTGTTTAAAATTTTATTAATTTCTTCTTTATTTTTTGTCGGTAGTTCGAAGTACGCATGTACAAATGGCACATGTTCTATTTTTGTTAAACTCCTTGAATTTTCGAAACTTATGAATATTACAAGAAACTCGAGACAGTATGTGCTGTTGTAGCAACACTAGTTTTTCTTTTTTTTTAATATCTCCATATCTCATTCCGTTTGTTTACTGATACTGATTTCAGGATAAATTCACTCTTCACAGCATTATTCGGGATAATTCTATTATATATTTCCAAAACTCTCATCGAAGATGAGACCATGCTATTGTATCTAATGGATGCATGTTATAATATACTAGTTGATTACCTTCAGTTGCCTAGATATTTAACACAATTATCTACTGATTGATTGATTGATTAGTGATCTGAGGCGCGTCAACTACTAAGGGTATTAGTCCCGTACTTTTAGTGCATGTATTTTCTTCGAGTGGTGCCGATGATCTTTCCCCCGCTTAACGGTGAGATCCGTCGTCGACCTACCGTCGGTTAACGCGGTTTTCCCCAACCAGAATCATCTACTAAGCGACCTCATCCGCCCCTCAGGAGTCGTTGTCTCCCCGCATTCAAGAGTCGTTCTACCCTCACCTCTCGCCTTCCTCATTCCCTCCCTTCCACTCTATTAAAGTCTTCGCCCACTTATTCTACTCTTTTCTCTAGGGCCTATCCTGCTCAGCTCCAGCTCCTTTCGTATCTTCCGCTCCTCCCTCTTCTTCCGTTCCTCTCACTCCCTCACCCCTCCCGGTTCCGACCGCTCTGCTCGCTTAATCCATTTCCTCATCCACCCCACAACTCCCTGCAGCAATGGCGCTCTGATGATTGGGATGTTTCATTTAACTATTTTAAAAAAACATATCTTAGGATAACAACTCGACCTCTCCAAAGTATTCGTACCAAATTTGGTAGTAATCACTCCAATAGAAATAATTGTTTTGTAGCAAATGAGGTTGTAAATTATTTCTTTTTTGTAAATAGATCACTTCAACAATTAAGTAAACAAAATGTCATTCCTACACCACCGTCTCCTTATAATTTGAAACAAACTTCTTCTACCCCCTGAAATGTACGCACACACTACAAACCCACAGTTCGGACTCACCATAATAATACCTTTCAGTAAACAAATTACGAAAATTAATGAGTTGTAAAGTAAAAAAATAAATAATGTATAAATGAAAGAAAATAACTAACTTACTGTACGTATATTACGAAAAAAGTGTTTTTGAGACATTTTGAACTCCATACTACCACAATGACCTGATATATAACATTGTTCGTAACAGAGTGGTCAAACTCCCACCAGACACCAATAGCATTCGTATTTCTTAAATAATCCCTCCATACAATGAAAGTTTAGAGTGACTATGTTCTTTCTTACTTTTATTTGAATACAGACGGTTTATGCCTCAAACATAGTCTTTGACTATGAAATCGTTGGTGCAAAGACGAAATGATATGGCAATTGAAGTAATGTTGTTTCTTCTCTCCGTCTTAATAATATGTTAGAAGAAGCAGTTGAGCTCGCTGCTACAACTACCAATGCAGGCTGCTCTGCTCGAAACATCTGCGCCGGACACTAAAGCCCTGCGTGCAAACTTCAACACCCGCACTGTCACTCTTGTCACCGCCGTCTCCGCCTTCTCCATGTTGTGTCCAGTTTTCGCGTTCCCCGCCAAATGCCGCTTACTCATCCTCTCTCCACTTGAGCTGTCTCGGTGTTCATCATGACTTTTGCCACACTACTAACTTCGCGAAATTTCTCTGGGTCAAGATAACGCTAATAATACAGAATACGTTCGTTAGAAGTTTCTTTCACATAATCCCATTTTTTTGTGAGGAGGTTAAAAGATAGCTGCTGGTACCCAGGAAAGAGAGAAGGACAGTGAAACGTATCCGCGGTTTTTGAGAAAATCTTTTTTTTAAATTGCCCGTTTTTTACTCAGAATTACAAAAAAATACTAATACATTTCAAAAATGTAAATAACAGTGATTAAAGAACGATTCGGATTAAGTTTCCCAACTGCGTATTCTGGGATGGGGAGAGGCCACAGCCTGAAAGAACATCGGACAAGAAGAGTTACGACCACACTTTTTGTAATATTTATTATTTAATGGTGATTTTTACGTGCTACCCCCGTGCTATTCTTTTTTTACGTGCCATGCCTGAGGATGAAGGAATCACACAACTGTATGTTTAAAGTTAAATTTCTTAAAATTTGCATAGAAGAAATTTTTAGCATATCAAAATGTCTTTAAAACAATTTAAAGCGTCAGCAATGCCACATTCAACTAGTACGTATGTATACGAGAAAGTAAACGTACGTTATTGGTACCGTCATTACAGAATGTCTCCATTAATTTCGAAAACCTACATACATACACCCTTTCCATCTTTAAACTCTTCCCAGCTCCTCGTGCATGACCTACTTTAGACTTTAATTCAAGTATACAATCACAAATCTTCGGTGTCAGCTGAGACGTAACGACGTGTGACACGGGTGTGAGCTGTGGGAAGACTTAGCTAATTTAGTGTCTCTAGTATAGTTGGCGTCTCTCTCTACAGTTAGCTCGCCTCTCATCAGTCATTGGCTGGATTCGGGTAGATCAGGTGGATCGGGTGCTCCCCATTGATCCCTGGAATTCCGTGGTAACAGACGACCGTCATCCTCGCCGTTGTCTCCGCCCCTCCGCTCCCCCCAGTCGTCGCCCGCGCTACAAATCAAATCAGGCGCGCCTTGTGGGAACAATAACCGCGTTAAGATCGACTCCTTGGGGAGCGCCGCGCAACACAATCGATCTCTCGCGAAACCGCCAACTCGACTGCGCTGGAACCCCGGGGCGCCGTTACCCACCCGATTACATTACCGCAACGCACCCCCGCGACCCCGCCCCGTGCCCGAGCGCTTTCTTCGGCGCTTACCCGCATCGCCCCCCGCGCGTGAAATTTCTTTATGACGACGTTCTCGGAGCGGGATATCTACACTCTCTCTGACTCTCTTTGTCTCTCTCTTCTCTCTCTTCTCTCTCTCTCTTCTCTCTCTCTTCTCTCTCTCTTCTCTCCTCTTCTCTCCTCTTCTCTCCTCTCTCTTCTCTCTCTTCTCTCTCTTCTCTCTCTTCTCTCTCTTCTCTCTCTTCCCTCTCTCTTCCCTCTCTCTTCCCTCTCTCTTCTCTCTCTTCCCTCTCTCTTCTCTCTCTCTTCTCTCTCTTCCCTCTCTCTTCTCTCTCTTCCCTCTCTCTTCTCTCTCTCTTCTCTTTCTCTTCTCTCTTCTCTCTCTTTCTCTCTCTTCTCTCTCTCTCTTCTCTCTCTCTTCTCTCTCTCTTTCCCTCTCTCTCTTCTCTCTCTCTCTTCTCTCTCTCTTCTCTCTTCTTTCTCTCTTCTCTTTCTCTCTCTCTCTTCTCTCTCTTCTTCTCTCTCTCTCTCTTCTCTCTCTCTTTCTCTCTCTCTTCTCTCTCTCCTCTCTCTCTTCTCTCTCTCTTCTCTCTCTTCTCTCTCTCTTCTCTCTCTCTTCTCTCTCCTCTCTTCTCTCTCCTCTCTTCTCTCTCCTCTCTCTTCTCTCTCTTTTCTCTCTCTCCTCTATCTTCTCTCTCTTTCCTCTCATACACATACACGCACACCCATCACTCACTCATACTCACACACCCACACACACACACACACACCAACATATATGCACGCTTACTCGTACACAGTCACTCATTCTCTCACTTTTCTCACATTCCTCACTCTCTGTTTCGCAAGCACTCTTACTTTTTCTAGTTTATTTCTCCCTCTGCCTCTATCGCTGTTCTTGTCCTCAATGTAACTCCGTATCGCCCTCCAACGTCTCTCTCTTTCCAACTCTGCGACACCATTTCCTTCACTATACGTCTCAATCTCCTTCTCATTTTCCATCTCCCGTCACTCACCTCCCTCCTCTCCGCATTATGGCTGTTTTCGTTTTATTATTCCACATTCTCTGAAAAAACAAAATGTTATATGAGAAGCATTAGATTCAAAACGTATTCAGTTTTTAAGACTCCTGAACTAATGGTTGTAATTTTTAACCCTGTTGGAAATATTGTTTGTCTCAGTATTTTTCTTGCAACTTAGTGTCAGATTAAATCATGAGTTCTTGTTAGCTTTACAAAATTGTGTTTTGAATAGTATAGACGTGAAGAGCAGCCAAAGATTAGCATCTACTGAAAAAGGGAAAATTACGCGTACGTGTACCTTTGTCCACCAAACACATTCGCAAAAGTAGATGCAAGATTGGTAATACAGCTTCTTAATAATATCTTAAGCTCGCTTCTGAAGCGGGAGGGGACGTATATTTGATATTATTCGAGTAAGTAAAACTGCAGAAGATGGTAAACATCGCTGGATCAGATTTCTAGAGTCTAGTTGTTCTAATTGCCTGTTCCTGTGATATCCTGGGGTGAATTTCATTTTCATTGCGGAGAAGAACCTTTAAGGAATTCTTCCACCGCACCTGTAGAGCTACATCCGCCACTTGTATCCCTCCTCCACGTCCATCCACATCACACACCTCCCATCAGTCACCACCCATCACCATCAGCCAATACCAACTCACCACCAACTCAAAATCTTTCGCCACAACCACTGCCTACAACAACAACAACAACAACAACAAAAACAACAGCAATAACAACAAGCATCATCACCATCACTAAAACGGTCGCCATAAGCCCCGTCACCACTGTCATCGCTGCCAACGCCAACAGTTCACGACAATCTCCACCGCCACCTTCGCAGACACCCCTTCCTCACCCCACTCCGCAGCCTCAGGCACCGCCTCCCTCCAACCCCCACCCCCCGTCCCCGTCCAGCAAAATGGAGGCTCCGGGCGCTGGATTAGCCGCGTAAGCCCGCGTGTGTTTTGCGCGGGCAACGAGCCCGGGATTCGCCGCGGCCGCTCCACCGCCCACCCAGCGGCTGCCTGGTGTGAGCCCAGGCTCATGGGAATGTATACATTCCATGCGAAAGCCTCTTTTATAAGGGTTTTTCAAGGGAATAGCAATGATACTACATTTACTTCATCCCAAGAATTTTCGCATCATACTAATATAAAAATAAATCCTACCTACAGTCATGTAATATCCTGTAAGTGTTGGAGCGTTATTCACGGTTATAGTAGTATATTCACGGTCAACCATTAGTGGAAAGCGAAGATTCAATACCTTTCGGTTTACTAGTAAAGAATTTATCTTTTCAATATCCTTCAAGAGTATTCAAAGGTAAATCTAGAAAAGAACATCCTGGGGTGTAGGTTAAAACATCCGTGACATGAATTTCAATTATGCCTCTGTGACAAAACGTGAATCACTAGATTCATTAAGTTGACTTTATTGAGTAAATTGACGAGGTTGACTTGATTCAACTATATTCACTAGATTGACGATAATTAAATGTCATTTTGTAATGAATATTTTTATTGATATTTTTCTGTTTAATTTGAGTATGGACGAATAGATAATTATGGTAAAGGTAGGACGGGCGACAGAGTAAGATCATTGAACATAAATGATAATTTATTGTACTTTTTTCTAGGGCTTTTATCCAGCCAACAGCCGGTTTCCCTTTACGTCCCGATGGGACGCATATTCGACCATATACTAGACCAACACACTTGCGGGCTCCTCTGATCTGGGGTCAGCAGAACGCGAGGCCCTCCGCGACAAAACTCACAAAGTCAAGGGACAAACAGCCATGCCCAAGGCGGGACTCGAATCCGCGACCCTTCGGACCGAAGCGCTGAGCCGGTACTCGCTCTTAGCCACCTCGGCCATCCAGGTCGGCTTTATTGTACATCATATCTTGAAACAATAGTACACGTTGCTACCCCTTCTGCCCGTCCCGGGCCGCTCCTTCAACGTGCCCTCTCGCACGCGCAAGGCCAAGAAGCCGCGTTGGTGCCCCTCAGAGCTGACTTGTGCGCTCTCTCTCGCTCGTACTACGAGAGGCGTGGCTCCTGTGACTCCCAGGTCTTCGGCACCTCCTGCTGCCTGCACGGTTCCTGGCCCGCACTCGGGCCGTCCAGGTGCAAACCTCGGGCTCGCCACTGCCAATAGACCCCTCCACACCTCTTCACCCCGCGCTATGTTCGCGCTGATTGGCCGCAGGTGCCACCGGCCGTCCTCGGCCTTCTCGTCGTCGCTTGACGGTGCACCGCCCGTTCCGTCGTCGCTGTTCACTCTGCTCGCGTCACTATGACGACTCGTGCCCAAGTTGGGCTCTCCGTAGGACTCCAGACTGTGACAGTTCCTGCCTCCCTGTGGCTTGCGACCTCCTTAGATCTGTGAGATCTCAGCCCACGGCAATTTTATGTTCCTGAATTCTTGCAATTTGTCTGATATTTCATATATTCCATCAGTGTACTTTTCTGAGATCGCCTGTCCTTTTATTTTTATCCTTTCGCTGAATCACTTCCCGTGAGCATGTTGAAACTTAATTTGCGCTGCGCTATATATATCTGTCACACACGTTGGGTGCAATGCCACCAGTGCATTGTAAGCTCCTGGACTGAGCGATAAGTATCATGGCATTATTTTCAGCCGTGTATATGACAGGTGTCTATTCAGAAAATGTAATAATTTGTCTTATCTATTATTCAATGTCTTAATTTCTTACCAAAGAGAAAGAACATGTGCAGGAGACGTCTCTAGGAAAAAAGAAAAAATGCGAAGTATGGTAGATATAAAATGGCTTAAGAAAGTTAATACGAACTTTCTATACTTTCTCCTAACTTTAATTACTTTGGCCGATTCCAAAAGACTTGTTTACGAATATTAATGAAACCGAGACACAAAACACAAAGAAGACTGAAGGTCAAATAAGTTGGTTTCCTGTAACATTTCAATTAGTCATTAGAAGATGTTTACTGCCCCTACAGCAATTCATTCAAATTAGGTTTTCGTTTCCGGGATTACCCACTCAGTTCTTTGGGGATCCTTTCTCACAAAGAGCATACAGGACACACACTTTCATTACTCAGCGGCTGTGTTCGCAGCACCCACTCCGCGCGGAGCCAACGAGTCGAATCAAATGGATGTGTCCCCTTGCAGAAGCTTTCTGTCACGACTTTATTAATACACTATCCGTACACGTTTTCTTGGCACTCTGGAGTAAGTGAAACTGCTGGCCTTCATATTCTATTGCATATCCACAGATTGACGCAAAGTTAACTTCAGCTTTAATTATAATGTGTGGGATATCTTAACCCTCAAATGGCGTGGTGAGTTTTTGTTACATAACCAGCGTCGTGGTGCCATTTTGAACCCACGTCTTCTTTTTCTCTTTCATTATTAAAATTTGTAACACATTTTTAACTGTTTCTGTTAAATTACATTTTTATGGGATTTTCAAAATCATTTCGATAAAATAAACTCATATTGAATATATTTTTACGTAACTAAATAATAATTAACTCTGTGACAGAGTATTGATTAGTAATCATAAATAAAACCTTATTTTTACCAATAATTTTTAAAATATAATTTTTTACGTATTATCATTTTCTGATACGAATATTTAACGATAAACATTATTGCAAAAATAGACTCGTAGACATTTCTTACAAATGTTTGGTTTATATTCATGACTCATTGACCAGCAACATGTATCGCAAATTTTTTCGGTCATTTTTTCTGAAATATTGCGCACCGCTTCAATTGCTTGGCTACTTGTGGATTATATTCAGGGCCGGGAATAGATTTCCTCTATATTATTGAAGTAGTTTTACGAAGCTCTCTAGTTATGTTCACGTTCAAGAGTGATGTTCATGTAAGGTTCGGCAAGTTGACATTCCAACATCTTCAAGAATTCTTCCTATGACAGACATACCAGTTTTATGTTTGTAGTGTCACTAATTACTGTCCACCTCTTCTAACCATCTAGAGATAGCAATATCATGGTCCGTATCAACACAAGACACAATTTTCGATGAAAGCGTCATTAGAAAGACAGTTGTGTAAGTCTTCCCACGCTGGATGGCGAGATCCAGCGCCGACCGTCGACAAGTAGGATTTTTCCAACCAGGTATCTCCCACCAGTGGGGCACTGCCCCAGTCGGCACAACTCTATGCCCCCAACCGGTTTCCCAGCATGGTGTTAGTGTGGTGCATGTTAGTGTAAGTGTGCGTATAAGGGATGAGGATAGGGCAAGGAAGAGGAAAGGAAGATCCCACGCGGTGCGTGGCCCGTTTGTTAGGGTACTGCTCGGGCATTCGCCTGGTGTTTGAGCAGAGAAATTACGTAAAACTACCGATCAGAGCAGCCGGCCTCTAGTATTCTCTTCCACACAGCCACTTGTCGGGAGACCAGGCGTTCGATTTAATGCAAAATATTGCAGTCTCCCCGATGCCAAGAATTCTCATCAATCCACTCCCCGAGCGAGCCCTTTAGTCAGCATTCCTCTGACAATACCAAAGTCATTTTCGAGTTTTCTCTGTAGAAATCAAATGATGAGCTGTAATTTTGAAAGGTTACATAAATGTTATTCAACAACCCACGAGCCACGGGTTGTGCTCAGCTGAATTAGATTTTGGTCACCGGCAACCCTCTCCCACTCTCTTTCCCAGCGCCATCAAAGCGCCCGCGGCACTCGTTTTGAGTCTGCTTTCCCCTCGGCTGCGCCCGTGGCACCCGCCTTGCACTGCGCCCACGCGGCGAATCAAAGGGCCTCTGTGTGCGTCCCTTGGATGCACCGCACCGCGCCCGGAAGTGACCTTTGATGGCGCGGCATTCATTACCTCACGTCGCCGCCACGCTGCGCTGCCATCGTCCAGACCCTTTGCTGTCCAAGTGCTACAAGGCGGGCGCTACTGCAATGGAAATTAAAAATGCACTGTGTTTTTTTCTTTTGTGCAGGGGATGTACGTGTGGAAATCGAGTGAATTATGGAACTTTCGAGAATTGTCGGGGACGTTTTGCGTGCTGGAGCAAATTAGATGTTCTACACGGAGAGAAATGTTCTAAATATCAAATGGAACGTAAATGAGTTTGTCTTTTTTTATATTTATGCATCGTCAAAAATAGTTAAAACCATGTGAAAATGGTGAGAAGTATAAATGGCGCATAATAGTTTGGTCTTTCAGGCAGCGCGTTTTTGCTCTATTTCGGATTTCCATTGTTCAATCTTAAGACATTGTAAGTGAAACTCGTGATAAAAGATACTTTATATAAGTATATACAGCATAATATAAATTATAATCATGAAAATAATATCCTTAATGCTATAATTTTCATAGGAAGTAGTTAACTTACTGCACGTAACGTGTAATAAATTTAAAGTGGGTGCCGACTATCTCGCTTTAACCAAAATGTGACAGTTGTTCAATGACTGCCGCACGGAAATTGTGCCAGACAGTAATTTACATGTTTCCTCGTTATGAAAAGAACTATTCGGAACATTCGCTCATATTTAAACACACAGAGAATCAAGGAAACCAAGGTCGTCAATTGCCCCGAGAGAAAAAGCATTTCCTTCCTGATGCTGATATGCTATTCTTCCATGACCCCAATGGTTTTGTGAGAATCCATTTGATTGAAGTTTACAGTCTTTATTTTACCTCTCACACAGGAGAGGTACTTGCGCTCTATCCACATCATTATTGCGTTTTGTCATTGAAATTGCACACATCTTCAAAGCTACGTCTTAATGCAGATTAGAAGTGTTGTATTCTTGGACTTCTTTACTTAACTTACTGTACTTACTTATGTTACATTTACTGAGTGCGGTGTCCAAAAAACTCAGGCGCACATGTTTTGTCTTGAAATTTCATACGTTTCCAAAGTTTCAAATATCTCATAAAAGTCAAAATGTTGGACATTATGAGAGTGTACGGTATACAGTGCAAGATAAATACAAGCGTTTAAGCACACATTCATATAATTTTCTTCAGAACAACACATACATGAATAAATGCTACTCGATAAAACGAAATAAAAAACTGATCATTCTACCAATGCCTGACGTACAAGAACTCTCAACACAATCTCTCTTTCAGTCTCTGCTTCTCTCTTCTCCCGCTCTTTGTTTCTCTCTCGTTCTCCAGTTTTCTCTCCTTTCACTCTCTCTCCTCCCACTCTGTTTTTGTCTTCCCAATTCCCTCCCCTCTCTATTTCCCACTATCTCTTTTCTGTACCTCCCGGTCTGTATCTTCCTCCAATAGCCCGTCCCTATTAGGCAAAGTTTATGGGAAGCGGGGATTCCGACGGAAGCCGCAGAATGTGAAGCACTCGTACATCGCAAGGGACAGCGCATTCCGCGGTGCCGGACGCGGCGCAGTCTTCGACTGCTTTATGCTCCCGATCGCCGTAAATTCCTTCGTGCCGCCGCGAGCCGCGGCGCTCGGCAATTGCGGCGCGAGATTTATCCCTCGGATTAAGTCGCGACACCGCTCTGCGCATGCGCGCACTTCGCGCCGCCAAGGCTGCCCTCTACCGCCTCACGATGCTTAAAAGAACCGATTTCCTTTATGCGTACTTAATCACTATTATACACGCTAACAAGTCTAACGACTTGTCATTATTCTGAATCGCAATTTTCAGATTATAGGTAAAATATTATATTTTCGACCCTGGGGAATAAGCTGATAAGTCAAAAAAACTTAATTTTACATGTTTGCAAAAAACATTATACTCAGGGATTCATAATATTTAAACAAAACATACACACATAGTTTTGTTTGAATATCACCTTTGTTTGAATATCATTAATCCCTGATTTAATTCAGTTAAACGTTGTTTCTCGCTCTCCTGTAAATTAAGTATTTATGACTTTTCAGCTTATTCACCGGGATCAAAGATATGTAGGTTGGTAAAAAGTGCAGCCTTACATTTACATTTTACTAAGTCGTGTCGCAGTGCGTCATCGTGGAAAAAAATGTAAATTGGTGCTACTACAAAATGGCACAGACTTTCTCGGGCTAGTTAATTTCGCTTCGTTTAGAAAAGGAATTGTGGCAGGAAGAGGGTACTGATGTAATAAACAAAGAAATGGGAATGACCTCCATGCAATAAAAGCAACTGAAAATGTGTCTTGCGAGATATTTGAACCTACAAGTTTAGTCCGCGTACTTTGGCGATGCCTCTCTGCCATGAGGTCGGATGACCTCTAGTTCAGAAAGACTTTAATTAAATTAAACTTACCGATTAATTTTGTCGAATATAGTTGTCATGTTTTAAGTTTGAAAGTGCAAATGGTTTTCTTCAATAATCTTAACTTCAATAATCAAAAGTCAACAGAAACAGAAAAATACAAGCTCCCTCGCATTTTTTGGGACATTTCTTTCCTCATATCGCATATTAATGATTAACATCATTCACCGGAAACTGAACACAACGGACACATTGAGTGCCTTCATTTCTCCCGAAATTATTTTTCAGAACTCAGTTCCTCGACGAATGTAATGGCTTGATTTTTCGAGATTAAATATTGTGGTGGTGCATTAATTCGATAATATCGGCTGATCGGCAGCGAATCAAGCGACAGAGGAAATTGTAGCGCGAATTGATTTCCCATCGCGTGCCCAGGGAAAGCGCGCCGACAGACGGTTCACTCCCGCGCGACTGGCAATTAAACATGCGTGAAATTGGGACGGGAAAGGGAAAGGGAAAGGGCAGATAAAAGTGGGAGGGGCTGCGCGCTCGGAGATCCGGGTAGCGAACCACGCAAACGCAAGCGCTGAGGCCAGCCGGAGAGGCAATGGGGCAAACATGCACTAGGATAGAGTTGGCGAAACAGAGGTATTAAGTAGTAAAATAATTCTAACAGATAAAACCGTCCACAACTGATATAACCATCTGGATAAGGTATCCAATAAGATCTGGTTTGTAGACTTTGCTAAGGTAAAAACTAATATCATGACAGCTTACCAAATGAAGTGGGAAAAATATAAAAAAACTGGGCTCTTGGAAACCCTTTATAATTAAAAGTCAATCATTTTCATCACGCCCTTCCTGCATTTAATATCCCTTCCTTTTAGGATCTAAACGAGATTAACGCACTCGTTTTAGTGTTATTTTATTAATCGTTTTCTGCTAGTGAAGATTTTAAATACTTCGCCAAGAAAAGGTCACTATTGCGTAATCTTAGAAAATAAGATTTTCCCGTCAGTTCGGGTTGCGAGGTTATTTTAAGTATACTTACTTCATTTCCATTGTTTATATTTAATTATTTAACAAGTATTTACATAATACTGGTAAAATCACTTATATAATTTTTTTCGAGACATTCCAAAACTCTGAATATTGCCGTAGTAGGGAATGGCGTCATTTAATGTTCACTTTACGATTTATGCGATTGAAATTCATTCAAAAGGAGAATAATCGTGTTAAGGTGCTGCTAAAATTATTTTCTTTGTATTGGAGCACTGTATTTCTATAATTTGTTTATTTTTAATATCCATTTATATTCGTATGTTTTAGTGACGTATGCTGCCTATACTCCATTTCAGTACGAATGGTTGGCAACCATTAAAATTTATGATTAAATTCATGATTCATTATTCAAAATAACTATATTCCATGAAAATTTATATTTATGAAAATTTCCTTCTTTTAATTCTAATCATTAACATGAACCATGTTGAAAAGGAGGAATGGCCCCTGGGAGATGCGAAAACAATACCTGAGGTATTGTCATACACTGGTGTCGTACCAAAAGGTCAACTGGCAAGTCACTGGAAGAATTAGACATCAATAAATATGTAATTATTAACATCCAGAATTCGGACAATCAACACATATTATATGGTCAAAAATTTAATGAGTACGAATACTTAGTGAAATTGTTAATTCAAAATTTGAATTTTGTATTTAAAGAAATGTTGTAGACTTGTAATTGTACAGTTGTGCATTCATATATAGTTGGTATATGTGTTATTATGTTGTAGTTACTGGCATTTATAAGAATATATAGTCAAGCTTCAATTAGCAAGGTATTATCACTATTTTTTTCATTCAAAATTCAAGTAGTATATTACTTAGTGTAGGGATCACAGAATTTTGAAAACGTGCACAGATTTCACTTCTCCCCATAGCACATAGCACACAGTTTGAACTGTTTTTTGACGTAAATATAAAATAAAATAAAATAAATAAATAAAAACAGAAAAATGTGAATAAAGACACTAACAGGTGAGGATAATAGAATTTTCTGAGGCTGGTGCCCCAGCTATCTCAGCTTCATTCGCTCTCGGGTTTGGTGTGATCAGGTCGATAGAAAATCACACGAACATGACCGTGTAAATAAATATATTTGATATTTTATACGATTAGAATTGTGAGGTTTCAATCCTCTAATCTCTACAAAAGTGAAATCATGAAGAAAAAATCAGAATTCTCATTATTCAATCTCCATCAATCTCCAGTCTCCCTCGAATGGTGTAGCCGACATTCATGAAAGTGAGGAGCAACGTGAACACATACGACAGATGACTAGGATTTGGCATTCGCAACCAGAAGAGGGGAAGCTACGAGATGGAGTGACGGGGATATAACTAGGACTCGACAAATACATTGATGTGGTAAAATGTTGCATATGAGTGACGATCTCAGAATAAATTGATATTCGAAAATTCAGTCAGTTTTACTATCTCACCTTACTTCTGGGTAAGAAAAAGTATTATTAGTTGTACACAAGAAACCGGCGATTTCTTGTCAAAAAGAACCTTTCTTCCGGGCTGTGGTCACAAAAAAGTGGATAAATATTGAACCTAAAATGCATTAAATTGCTTCCTCTAACTCGTCGTGTAATCATAATCTACGTTTTGTTGGCACCGGAAAATCGATTGACGGCAAAACGACTGTCAGTGGTCAACAATCGCGTCTAAACTTTTCAAGCGATTTTCTTCAAAATTCATATTCCCCGATCGATCTGAAGGAACTATTTTTACAAATATTCAGAAACTAGTTCGGGCTCATTCCTAACTCCAATTTTGGGTAAAGGATGTTTGTAAAAAAAATTTATAGAAAAAGGTTTGTGATATTGTAAATTATTAGGTCATAGAAATGAGGATATAAGTAATTTTCTGTAATTCTCAGTTCATTTTAAAGGAAAATAGAAGCGGTGGCGGGGGTAGTGGCGAGGGCGGGGGCGGTAGTGAGTTGCTTGCGCACCCCGCCGCCTTCAGCGCCACCATCGCCCTCACCGCCGCCGCTCTGAGCGACGCAATAGATTGTTCTTATTTCAATGTAATTATGTACTTGACTTAAATCTCAAGGTTAAAGGAATTAGTGAATGACGAAAATGAAGCAGTCATGATAGCTCATGGTTAGAGCAATCTTTAAATTGGAACCTTTAAAACTGAATGTATAACTGAATATTTTTTGAAATGGTATTAGGTCTTTGGTATTGTGTTGGTTAATTGAATTCAGTGGTGCTTCCAAGAAACACTGAAGTATGATTTGAATTTTTTTAACTGATGCAGCTCGTGTTACTGTAGCCGAGACGAAGTCTTAAAACGAAATCTTTGGATGAATAAATCCACAACTTTCTTTTCAAAAGTAAAACGTTTAATCTCGTATTTTTCCCATGAACCCAATAGCAGGCTACTCCAAGGAAAGTGACATGTAACGTGCTTTCCTCTTCTCATTAGTTGCGGTATGGTGCCGGGGTGTGTTGGGGTACGGGAACGTTAGGCGAGTATGAATCATTCACTTTTAACAGTTTATTTTACCAGGAACGTAGAGGGTGGTTCGAAATAAAACTTACATCTCGGGGGAAGGTGTTTGTGTTGCGAGTCGTTACAAGGTTGAAAAATGCCCGACGTTGCCTGGTGCCAATTTTAAACCAGCCCCGTCTTTCTATTTAAAAACAAGCCCCACTTGGAGGGACATTTTGAAACATAATTATTACTGATAAATGTAATTTAGGCGCCAGGAAAGGGTTACACTTGAAACCTAATGATTCCTACGTAATTTGAAGATTTCTCATTCTAAAATTATGTTGTGCTAGCTCAGTTAATTGCGGCTCGAAGTTCATAATTGTTGCTACTTACTCTGCAACCAATTATTCAATCTGCCATCCATACGGAGTGGCGAGGAATCTGAAAATCATATTAAAATGCTGTATTGCACGTAACGAACAATGATAATCAGCTTTCTTTCAACTTAACAAATTATAATTTATTATAATGATAATCAAAAATGAATCATTATTTGGTCATGACCAATATTCTCTGTATTACAATAATTATAAACCTTGTTATTCAGTCGTGGGTCTTCGCGCGCTCTCCACTTCTTCGTTCGATGGCGCCCCGTAGAACCTTCTCCGTCCACGCAGCAGAATCTTGCTTCTGGATAAAGTCCTCGCCTAAATGTCCGTGATCTGGTTCCAAATTCTCCCGGCGATACTATTATAATCCATGACTTCCCTCACTTGCGTCTCGAGTGGACGCCTAGATACGAATTTTACTTCCTACAAGAACGCTCTATCCTAATACAAAAAAATTATAGTTAATTTTATACAACTGTCAATTAGTCTTTCCTCGACTTAGTAAAATATATCAGGAGCCGACCCGCTCATCACCGCATTGCTCAAGCAAATGAATGTTCTTCTAAAAACTCGGAAGCGTCCGAATTTTATTTCTTTTTCTTTTGTCTCTCTAAAGAATGCTTATTCCGCTTCTGCTCTGTCATTTCAACCTAACGAATGTGATCCTTAACGCCGGTTGTTTATTTGTCATATAGCGACCCCCTCGCGATTGTCTATCGACATCCCTATATTCTATGTCAAATAAAATGACATTTTCATAATAAAAACGGTTCGTCATTTTGATGTATCACAAGGTGAATGTGACTAGAAACAGCCCACTTTGGCGCAGTGCATTTTTAAAACCCTCCCTGGGGGAGTCGAGTAAGTGGTGCCTTGTGAGTGAACAGAAACCAGTCCAACGCGTCGTCGCCAGCGGCCGGCAGGCGTGGTGGAGCGTGACCGCAGAGGCGCGCGCCAACAGAGGCGGGCGAAAGATCGGCCGCGTGCGGGACGCCTCGGTCGCGTCGGTTGGGGTTTTGCGCGCGACCTCCGCGCTGGTGGACAGTGGCGCCGATAATATCACATCAAAGCGGGCGGGCTGTCGCGTCGCGGCGGCGGAGGGCGCTGGCGTTGGGCGCGGCGGCGGCGGCGGTGGCGGTGGCGGCGGTGGCAGTGGCGGTGGCAGCAGAGGGCGCAAGCGTTGGGTGCGGAGGCGGGGGCGGCGGCGGCGGCGGCGGCGGCGGCGGCGGCGGTGGCAGTGGCGGTGGCAGTGGCGGTGGCAGCGGAGGGCGCAAGCGTTGGGCACGGCGGTGGCGGTGGCGGTGGTGGAGGTGGCGGCAATGGCGGTAGTGGCGGCGGCGGTGGTTGCAGGATGACGGCAGGGGGGCGGTAGCGGTGGCGGGGACGTGTGTGATGGCGGAGGCTAGGGCCGTGGGGGCGGGGAGGAGGCAGGGAATGATATCGGTGGCGGTGGCGGGGATGTGGATGATGGCGGAGGCAGAGGGCGGCGGCTGCGTTCGTTGAGAGCGGAGGCGGGGACGGAGGCGGGGGAGGAGGCGGGGGCGGAGGCGGGGGCGGAGGCGGGGCGGGGAAGAGGCGGAGGCAAAGGCGGAGGCGGGGAGGAGGCGGAGGCGGTGGCGGAGGCAGGGGGCGGGAGGCGGAGTCGAGGCCGGAGGTGGGGCGGAGGTGGGAGATGCCGAGGCGAAGGTGGAGGGCGGAGGCGGGGGCGGAGGCGGGGGGCGGTGGAGGAAGTGGGGTGGGGCGGAGGCGGGCGGAGGCGGGGGGCGGACGCGGGGGCGGGGCGTGGCTGAGGTGGGGGCGGGGCGGGAACGAGGACGGAAGGTGGTGGTGACGGCAAGATGATGGAGAGGCGTAGCGTGAACGGGGAAATGGCGGGGGCGGGGGCAGGGGGCGTTAGTGAGCCTCTCGCGCGCCCCGCCGCCTTCAGCGCCACCACCCGCGCCGCCACCACCGCCCCCACCGCCGCCGCTTTGAGCGACGCAATAACAGGCGTGTCGCCCGCACGCCCACATGCACACGCCGCCACCGCCGTCGCCGCGCTGTGCGCCCGCCCGGGCGACGCGAGCACGCGCGCCTGCCGGCAGGCCGCGCCCTGTCGCTCCACTTGCTGGCACGCCCCTCCACGACCACCCGCACCTCCCGCACTCGCGCTTCATCTGGCCCTCCGATGCGCGCGGCGCTCTTTCCAAAGCCCCTGCACTCACGCCATTCCCACACCTTTCCTCCTTTGCTCTTTCCGATGTCGCTCTCTAAACGATTTAAAATGAGGAGCAGCACCAAGTAAATATTGCATTTTATTGTACCAAACTTCATAATTTTCCGTAAACCAAACAGTACCATCAACTTTACCAGTTCACCACAGATCCATGAGAAAATGCCAGGTTCAACATGCAAGAATCAGAAAACCGGATGATATCTCAAAGACTTAGTACATGTCACTGTTCTACCAGAAGAAAATATCAGGATACAATGCAAATCACTCTGTCTAAATCACTATATGGCGCTTCAATCTCGTTACACCACTTAAGGTTCGTCTTGTCTTGCAGCGCGGGCCGCGGCCTCTAAAATATGATGATGCTCAGATATTAGTCACCAGTCATTTATCGTTCTCAAAAGTCCTTACCACCTGGGCTATTCACGCAGTATGTGTTTGAAAATGCTGATTATAATGTTGCCACGTTGGATGGATTAAAAACGTCCCATTGCGTGACCGATTTTAAGTGCCTCCCTCCAGCACGGAGACTTCCTCATGCACACTCAATAAAAAAGTTTCCAACGGCTCCCTCTGTTCAAGCCGTAGGAACATTATAAGTGATTTAATTGAAGACCTATGAAAATCACAGTAATAACGGGCTGAATGCTATTAAAGTAGAGAACTTGAACAATCTTAACCACCCTTCCAAATGTTCCATTTCCCAAAATTTCAGATGATGTACGGTTTGCTGGGAAATCGCTTAGGATTAAAGATGTCATTGATACTCAGTTTTAGTCGTCTCTCAATGTACACGCTAAACGTAATTATTACGTTTATATTGTTTTATATAATTTGTATGTTGACAGTGTACACAATCTTTACCAAATATATGTACTCTATGCTTATCAAATAAACTTTAGATCATCGTACCCAAGGAAATCTCGGACCCCAATGACCTCGGATACTCACAAATCTATGTACAAAATAAAATTTACAAAGCTAATGTTCCAGTTTTTTGCGCAAAATACGCAAATACATATTGTGGATCATTGTTAAACAAAAATAAAATTACTTACGTGCATTGAACATAACATGACTTTATTTTTATAAGGAAGATAACTAGAATAGTGCCTTTTCGTAAACAAAAACAAGAACTTTTCAAGTTTTTAACTCTAAAACGGATAATTTTACAATGAAACCTTATAGAATCTTTTTTGTGAGAAATTTTGTCTACTTTAATTTTAATAAAACATCATTTTTGGTAGGATAGATAGTTTTGGACTTTTGGAGAATAAAAAAAGTTGAATAATATCTTCAATCCCCCGGCTTGCTCTCCACACCTCATGATGCAATAAGTACCCACAAACAATCGTGCCAAGTTTCTAAGCTCCGGGACAATTTTTTCTTCGATAGCTATTTTTTGGTCTAATTTCAGTGTGCTATAAGAGTTTATGTGTTATGGGTACTTTGATCTGGTTGGTTGGTTGGCTGGCTGTTAGTGATTCCGGGCACGTCAACTACTGAGGTCATTACTCCCGTAAGTACAGTGGATGTTTCCATCGGAAGGCGGTCCAGAGCAAAACCACACTACATTAATGGGACTAATGACCATATTAGTTGACGCGCGTGAAATCATTATGAATCAATCAATCATTGCAAGGTGGCGCTGATCTTCCCCCACTGGATGAAAAATTTCCTGGTTTATTCCCTTTCTTCGATAAGTGACTGCAGAGGAAGAGACGTCTATTCTGTTTCCACCGCATCCCGTATGCGGTGGCGGGATGCTAGCCGGCGGGCAGGAGAGACCGGGCGGAAGGCTGAGAGCACGCAAACAGGCCAGTGAGGTAGGAGGGGGGAACGTGGGGGGACGGGCGAGCGAGGAGGTAGGGTGACCGCGGATGAGGGATCCAAGAAGGGGCAGGAGAGCGAAATGGGCGGGCGAGGGAAGTGAGAGGGTAGCGGGTGAGCATACGAGCGAGACCCGAGGAGGGCGGGCGAACGAGATGGGTGGGCGAGCGATGAAAGAGAGCAAAATGGGCAGGCGAACGAGATGGGAGGGGAGCGAGGGCGACGCGCGGGTGAGGAGGACGGGTGAACGAGGTGGGCGGGAGAGCGAAATGTATGAGCGAGCGAGGTGGGCGGGAGAGCGAAGCGGGCGGGAGATCGAGGTGGGCGGGAGAGCAAAGAGGGTGGGCGAGCGAGAAGGGGCAAAAGAGTGGAGGCGGCAGGCGAGCGAGGTGGGTGGGAGAGCGAAGCGGGCGGGAGAGCGAGCGAGGTGGGTCGGAGAGCGAAGAGGGATGGGTGACTGAGGTGGGCGGGGGGGGACACAAGAGCGAATGAGTTTGCGGACACCTAGGGGCAAACAAGCGAAGAGGGAGTAGGGGCGCAAGCGCGATGGGCAGTGAGTGAACTGAAAGGAAGTCCGAGGAGGGGTGGGGGAACGAGATGAGTGAGAGAGATAGGGTGGGTGGGGAGGAAGGTTAGTGGCCAAGCAAGCAAGAAGGGCGGGAGAGTAGGCGGTGGGGGAGAGTAGGCGAGCTGGAGAGTAGAAGGGCAGGAGAGTAGGCGGATGGGAGAGTAGGCGGGCGGGAGAGTAGAAGTGCAGGAGAGTAGGTGGATGGGAGAGTATGCGGGCGGGAGAGTAGGTGGATGGGAGAGTAAGCGGGCGGGAGAGTAGGAGGACGGGGGAGGAGGCGGGTGGGCGAGCGGGGGGGGGGCGAGCGAGAGGGTGGGTGGGCATGCAAGGAGTGGGGGGGGGCGGGCGGGCGAGCGGACGATAGGATAAACGGGTGGAAATTCGAGAGGAAGGGTGGGTGAGTGAACGGGCGGGAGGAGTGGCCGGCGGCAAAGAGGGGGGGCACTGATCGGGGCGATCCGCCTTTGTTGGTGGTCTCTGTTGGTTCTGCTTACGCACACTGCGCTTGTTTATAAACAAAGCAAATTTTATTTGACTGCGCTCCTACGGAGATTGCACCGATCAGCAACGCAACATTTATTAGTTTACTTTCACGGCCCGACAACCACAGACACGTTCTTTATGTTTTTGGTTAAACGTGGCCTTTCATTTTTTCTTTACTTTATCTTTAACGATAAAAGTTGTATACGAAATCAAATACTTGATTTGATATCGTATCACTTGATTTGTTATCGTATCGTATCGTATCGTACTTGTATCAAGTATCAAATACTTGATTTGATACTTGATTTAAATTGATATAGAAGATAAAATATTATTTGGTTAATAATACTGTTGGAAGCGTGAAAGAAATTAAAAGTTTTGTTGTAGATGTAATGTATCTACAAAAACATTCTGCATACATATCAGTAATAGTTTATAAATATGTCCAATACTCCAATGTTTTCCATCTAGTTTGAGCTAAACCAAATATGAGAAGTGCATGTCATTTGAAGTTGAATTTTATTACAAAGTTCAACATTACAATTATTGTAAAAATATTTAATCTTGTCATGCCACATACCACCTCCAAGACGATCATCCATGTTGCACCATCATCCCTCACCGTGACTTTTGTTTATTTCGAAAACCATTCAGATCTGGCCAGTTCTTCGCCATTAAATATTATTATATTAGTTCAAGAATAGAAAATAAATACTTTACAAATAAACTCAAAAGTGTAGCGGGTTAACTGTGAAGCAAATATATGAGTTAAATAATTGGAACAAAAGAAGGAAAATTAGCCCTTCAGATGATTAACCTTCAAAAACATTAAGTTTGAATTATGCTATAAATAAATAAATATACTTTGTGTGAAGGGTTTGATTATTCAAACAGATGCAATACATGAAACACAAGGAAAACTGAAAACATTACATCGTTCAAATCATGAGGGTTACTAACTTATAGAATGGTTGAGTAGCGTATAAGAGGATGATACAGTAAAAGGTGAATTCACATATCTTATTGCAGAAAAGACATAAAATATGACACACACCGTGATATGGAAGTATTCATCAGTTGTGGGAGAGAAAATAGTAGACATTAATTGTAGGCACATGCGACACTGGCATCGTGTGTCACGCATACCAAGACTGAATATTCATCATATCCCGCATAGGATGTCGCAAACGAAACAAGAAGCACGTGTATTATGAACTGAAGATATTGACAAAGAACAAAAAAATACCTAATTATATTCTAGAAAACTCCCAACTCTTTGGAACCTTTATTTTGAGCCTGATAGCCCGTTCAACATCTGTCATCGCCTAAGTTGGTTGCAATGAATATGTAAATAAACTAGTGCCGCTAGAAACGAAAGTTGAACAGTATTGTAGACTAGAACTTGGTGCAACTTTGAAGCCTCGTATTAGGCGCTGCCGTAATTAAGAAAGCAGTGGAATAAATAATCCGCACTGGGTTCGCTCGCTTGCTCTGGGCCTCATGCATCGAACTTTGGCTCGATATTGGAGAAATTTCGTGTAGAGGCCTCGCACGTTCTTAAAGGGACCGGAGCAGAGAGTTTCAAAAGAACAACTGGCGGATTACAGAGACTCCATATTCTTTGGAATAGTAGGCTTCCGCGGTCAGTGTCATGTGAAGGCTCTCGACTGTCCGGGTGACGCCGCGTCGAGGGCAGTGATACCGACGTATCGGCCATCTTGGTATTTTTCAGGGCTGGAGGGCCTTCACATGTATCTTCCGCTGCCAGCGTCATGTGAAGGCTCTCAGCTGTCCGGGTGATGCCGCGTTGAGGGCAGTGATACCGACGTATCGACCATCTTGCTATTTTTCAGGGCTGGAGGGCCTTCACATGTATCTTCCGCTGCCAGCGTCATGTGAAGGCTCTCGACTGTCTGGGTGACGCCGCGTCGAGGGCAGTGATTCCCTCGTTTCGCCCATTATACCGTGTCCTTCTTCAGGACTGCAGTGCCTTCATATTATTCTTTGTTTCATTATGTCCTCGAGAGCAATGAAATTCATGTTGTAATGTATTTACGTATACATTTTGTATTTTGTTTAGAAATCAGATGTGTCTGGCAACTTTCCTAGATAACATGTTTTGAGAAAACTGAATAGAGTTTATTGTAAAAAATATTTCAGAAACTCATCAGAGAAAATACTGGAAGCTTCGTGTTTTATTGTAAAGTTATGTGACTCGCTTGTAAAACTGTGTGTCGTTACTGTTTTCAAATGACAAAATAAAAGCTTTCTGAACCAATATATATAGTACATATCCCAACTAAAGGTAGTACATTAGGAGAAGTGCGTAAAGACATGTTAACTGCACTCTGATAAATTAAATTTAGTAAATGTTTATGATAGAAAATACTTTGAAAAGTCATTAAAATATCGGTCATGATTATTCATCTGCCATGATTATTGTTCATCTGTCATGATTATAACAAAATTCTGGACCCATTTATGCAATTAACTTCGCGGAAAGTGCAGTTCATCTCTATAGAGAAAAGAGAAACTAATATTTATGATTGTGATTAATTTCTCTTCACCACCATTTATGATCCAGAGATCCTTATTCATTGGTGACATGGAATGAACAAATAATGAAAGCCATCTCCGTCAATTTAATACATTTATTTAGAGAGACGGCTTTGCCGACATCATACGTCTACAAATATAAGCAAAATAAAATACAAAGTAAATTCCAAATAAGACAAAGTGGGGAGATTAATATAAATAATATATATTTAAATTATAATAATTAGCAAATTAAATTACAAAATATGAAATGCAATAGGAGGATTAATATAGATAATAAGATACATTTAACATTATAATAGTTACACAATGAAATCATAAAATATAAAATACAGATAAAGAAAAGACACATTATGAAATTGCAATAGATACATTAAAAATATAAATAGTAATTATAATTAAAAACCAATAGCCAATGACATTACAAAACGTGGAAAATAATAAGTTGAGTCGCTTTGTTTATGTGGCTGTGTGTGGCACAATTCGGGGGACTGTGCGCAGAGGGAATATGACACGGGGTTTTACAAGACTTCACAAGTATTACAACATACTATATATAGCTTCTATACAAAGCAACAGTTATTCCCATACTACCAAGAACATCAAAAAAGTTGCTTTTCAGTAATACAAATATGAAAACCTTTGTTGTTAAAAAGCGATATTAAATAAAGTGTGACTAGACACTGTTTAATTTTGATTTGATTTATTAGTAAAAAATTAAAATCTGTATGTATCGTGTTGGGAGTAACATTTGCGTACGTTTTCTTGAGCTCCAAAATCGCTTCCCAACATTTTAACTATATATTATTCAATGAAGAATAAAAGTTTTTAAAAAAGTGTATTTAATAGGGGCAGGCTCTTCTTCAAAGCCTTACTGCTGCACGACGGCAGCTGTGACATAAGCAGTGATGCACTGACCATGAGAATTCAGTCGATCGCGCTGTGTGAGAACAGGCGAAACAACAGAATAAAATAATTGCATCTTTAGTGAAAATCGAATCAGTTTCATTGTTTTTGGATTTTGCCGAGTTACTGGTTTTCTCACATGACCATAAACTGCGTATTTTCCTTTCAATTCCAGGATCCGAAATTAGTAATATAGATATCAATGCGCAGTATTATAGATATCAACAGTTTTTGCCGAGGTAAACGAAAAAATCTTAAATATATATTAGTGTACTTTAGTAATATAGTAAAGAACATTCGTACCGGAATATTTGCCCTCGTTCTATAATGAAAATAACATAATATCACGTAAACTCTAATTACCGTTATGTTCTATTGTTTCACATTTTTATCTCATTATTTTTTACCTCTCTTATTTTGTACGAACTGTCGTAACAAATGGTAAGTTCTGCGTAATAAAAAACATTTTTTTCATTTTACGGAGAACAAAAATGTTCATTTAATTCATAACTAAATTAGAATTGGGACGAGTTAATGAACGATTAAATTAAAACATAGTTATTAAACTTGAATGGAACCACCACACAAAGAACGACGAAGCTCAATCTAAAATTTGTTGCAGGCTGCGCGCTGAATTTGCAAAACTTGTTAATTGCCCACGGAGCACGGGGAGATATGAAATGTAAAGAAACGTTTAGCCTCTGATTACGAACTCTGCGCGAAAAATTATTATCGACGACCCCCGGGGAGTAGACTGACATGTAGATTAAGCTCAAATGTTTGTTCTCCAACAACGTGCGCGCGAATAATGAGTGGCCCTCCTGAAAGCCCGCACTTTACCAACCGAGTGGCGTTTATAAAGGAAGCGTGCCTTTTAAAATCAATTTATTTCCCTAGCTCTCGTTTTATGCAAAAGTTACTGTTGGATCCCCCTGTTCGTTTTTCTAAAGCATAGCTTAGTAGCTTTGTAACGGTTGTGGTTTAGTGGGTGATAAATGCTGTTGAGCAACTTTGACCATTAAAATATATGAAAGTGAAATTAGTGGTCGAAATATCGTTTGTTTTCGAGTGTAAGTGTAAACGAATAATAATATCTTGTAAAAACAGTTTTCTGAAATGTGTGAGCTATTGTCGGTTAACACAGCATGTTGAGTGAAACCCATTTCTGGTAGGAATTTATGGGACTAGATCTACAGATACGTACAGATCGAATGGATCCTTTACAATAAAAAGTAAATCTCTAAATACAATGATGTAATTCAAAGGCATGAAATGTGAAGTTTGCTGGGTTGATGGAAAAAGATTGAAACAAAAAAATGCCAAAAAACATTTCACTAACATAAATTTTGATTTATTTGCAAATTTTATAAGTTACTTTTTCGCCAGAGATTAAACAACCTCACAAAAAATATTCACGATAGAAGAGCTAAGATCTTTCATTCAAATGTCTTTCGAACTGCAATAGATATTGTCGGAAAGAGTTTCTAAGGGCGTATGCCTTTTATGAAAAGGAGTTTTTCAGAATCGATTTTTGTCTCTAGAACTTCTTTTATGAAGACGTTGCTGCAGCTTCCCCAATATTTTTCTCTAGAGGTTAGTGTAGTAGCTTTGTTTATCTTGTTTATCGGATAATAAACAAATTTTAACAATTAATGTATAAAAGTAAAATTTATTTTTGTTCACTTTGGCGTTTTAAGTGTGAAGAAATAACAATTTTTTATGAAAAAAATTTTCAATGTGCTGAGGAGTAAAAGATAAAGATGTGTTAAATTCACGATATTCAAGACTTGTCTAAATATCGTACGGGTATGAGTATTTGTCGTATGGAACGTTAAATTTTAAATTTAAGGTTCTAATGTAAATGATGCAATTTATTGAAGCATGAAATGTAAAGCTTGCAATATACCTTTTAGAAATATTGAAATAAATCAATGAAATCCAGTTATTTAACTTTTGCTCACATTTTTAAAGATATTATTTATTAGCGAACTCACAATAAATGTCCACAGTTTTTATTGCATTGCGGTGGATTCACTAAAATATCTATTATACTAAATGAGTACCATTTGACGGACGGTTTACGCTAAATTGCAGGAAGTGTCTTATTGAAATGTTGAAGTACAGTCAGTTGCCGAGGTATTTTGTCCTGACTTTCTGTCAAATTTGATGTTTTAAATGAAAATATTTTTATGAAGATATACTTTCTGCCCACATTGTAATCATATATGAACTTTGGCTAAATTTTACTAAAAAGTATAAAAGTATTATTTTTAAGTGTAATACACTCATGTGAAAATATATATTTACACAACATAAATTATCAATTTGTGTTGGATAATCTTAAATAACAAGTTTATAAAATACGATAATTGATAATAAATTCTTACCTTAAAAAACAGTTGATTCTGTGCGATTTAATGACAGGAAAGATACACGCGCGTTTGTAATTTAAATATTTTTATCTTTCCTAGGAATTGCATATTTAGACCGAACCTGATCCAAATAAAACACATCTCTAAAAAAATTGCATGTAGCATTACAATTTCTCAGAATTTTTGATTATTAGAAAATCGTTAATATAGAGATCTTTAAAAATTTTACGATATTCAGTCGTGAGTAATAAGTGTAATAAAGTGGTACTTTGGATTTAAATGTTTTCAAAGGCGATAAACTGATATGTGGTTCAAACTAAATCTCTTATATTTAATAAATCGCATATGTAATTTTAAAACATTTTAAAATATATTGAGAAAAATAGAATTATCAGTGACTGACCGGAACATAAGCACTGATTGGTATGCTAAAAACAAAATAGTTTAAAAAGTAACTTAATACCTCATATATTTCTAACGGATTGACAAATTAATGGTTTCTTAATTGCAAAATGTTTGGAAAAAAATTAAAAGAACTTCACAGCAGTGTTGGTTGACCGGAAAGTTTGTTACGGGATAGAAAACTGAATACACGTCTATTACGCGGTAAAACGACGCGATTTTAAAGAGGTAATTCCTTTGTATTGCGTTTGCAGAGGTTTCCCTCAAGACATCCAGCCATTTCTCTCCAGCCCCGAGGCGGTCCGATAGGAGAAGCGGCGAGGGTCTTGGGGGCCTGGCCTAGGTCTCCTTTATTGTAACCTCCTGTCACGTTTATCTGCGACCTCGAGGGCCTGGCGGGGGCGGGGGTGGGGGCGGGGCCGGGCCGGGGCCTGCGCCCGACGTCTCTCCCAGAGGCCCTCTTTTAAATGCGTCCCCGACGCGTCTAATCCCCGGGGCGCGGCGTGGCGGGGACGGAGCGGGGACGGGCTGTCCGATGCGGGGATAAGAGGCCGGGCAGGAAGGCGAGACAAATCTGCATGGCTGCGCGCGGGCGGGGTGGGGGGTGGGGGAGTGGCGGCGGATCGCCTCGAGCGGATCCGAAGGCATTACAAATGCCATTATGAAATATCTGCGATCTTCGTCGCGGAGGGGAGGGGGGAGGGGAGGGGAGGTCGCAAGCTTGCCGCGACGGAAACAGTCGCGCGGAATTCCAATAACTCGCTCGGTCTCCTCCGGCTTCGATGGGGACAATCAGGCGAAGTGCCTGGGGACGGGGCGGGGCAGGGGGGAGACGAAGTGCTCGTTAAAGGAGACTACTCCGAATGGGAATAATTGGCGTTTGCTAGAACTCGACGCGCGACTGTCGCGCGCCGCCCCGCGCGGGCCCGACTCTTCCCTCCCCCCTCACCTCTCTCCCTCCTTGCCTCCCACCCCTTTTCCTCCTGTCCCACACCCCTACCACGGCCCTTCCTGCAATATTGTCCCCACCATACAGTCCCCTCCTGACCCAGTCATACTCACTTAGTCGTACCTCTTGCATATTCCCTTGTTGTTCCTTTCCCCCCTCCCCATATCCATTCCACCCCTAATACCGTCACACCCCGCCACTATCTGTCTTATTCTTCCCGGCATTATAGTCCACCCCTTTCAATCCTCAACCCCCTTTTGCCCCAGATTATCGTCAAGCCTCTCCGACCTTTTCTCTCCTCTTAGTCCTTTCCATCCCACGTGCACCACCCTCTCCTTTCCGCTCTATCCTTACTCGTGGCATTCCCGGCCTTTCCGCTTTTCCCCGTCACGCCCTGCCGCACCCTTTCTGTCCCTCGCGGACCCTATCTCCTCCTCCCCACTCCCTCGACCCTTTCCCAACCCAATCCGGCGAGGCGGGGAATTTATGAATGCGCGTGAGCTGGCGTTGACTTAGTGACGTCGTTGCCCCTTGATTTCCTTTACTCTTTCCCAACAGATGGATTTATCTCTTCAAGGGAAAAATTGCCTTTAACACAACTTTAATCTTTCTACAATTTGCTCTGTACATCCATGTTGAGTATACAGAATACACGGGCTACAAGACACTTAAAAGATTTCAAACAATTTTTCGGCCAATGCTCCCCTGATCTGTATTGCGTGTTCGCCCCGTTTCCTTTGATTTAGAGAGGAACACAGAGCCGGTTCCTTACCTTGCTGTGCCTTACCTTTCCCGGTTCCTGACTTTGCTCAGGCAAAGTGCGCATTTTTTGACGCTTTCACAATATTTACATTTTAAAACTTCTGGTTAACAAAGTGCCTAAAATTTCAAAATATAAATTATCATAAACTAAAATTAATTATTACTTTCTTGAGTGCCATATTTGTAAGAGTTGAAGGCATTTTTCTCATGATATTTCGACGCGACCACATGCATGATTAAGTATGTGAAAAATATAAATATTAAACATGACTCTCGAAAGATTTTGTGCTTACTGTTTGCACGTTTGCAATTTAGTAATTTTCGATAGTAAATAAAAATTCAGTACACGGCAAGTATTTGTTGAAGTGTTAGTAGTTAATCATGCCAAGATCAAAAACAAAAATTAACAATATTTTACAATAATATTAGATTGTGTTAGATCATGTCTGTAAAACGGAAAAATGTCAAAATTTAATTTCAGGCGATATTAAAGTTTGTGTAGACGGTAATAAATGTTAATAGTAGTACATTCGATTAATAATTATTTTATTGTAATTAAAATCTTTATTTCGTTCTTTTAACACATCATGCCGAACTACTGTAAGAAAAAGACAAATATTAATCTTCCAGAAAATAAAATGTTGATTAGTGTATTAATTTGTTTTACATTTTCTCAGACAGCGAATCATGCGCTTTATAAGATTAACTGCAACTTAGCACGCGTAGCACTAATAGTCACAAACGGGAGCAAGGATACTCCCACTGGAGACCTCAATAATCAATAGTGATTGTAGGCGATGAAAATGGAAAAATAGGGGTATATGTTACAATTACAGGAAGAAAAAGTTACAGAAAGTAAGTTTGGGAAATCATGCGTTTCTCTTTAGGGCGGTTTAAGTTTATCTTTTGGGAATCTAGATTTCATTCTTCGGCATTGGTTATAGGTTTTTCCTAGGTTGAATGTGGAAGTTGCAGGGGAGGATGATAAGGAAATAAAAAATATTTGATTGGTGACTGCTATAATGATCAATCATGTGAAGCTCTCTAGGGAGTTGCTTGCTTTATAAGTACCAAGGCGCTTTGACGTCAGCGCGAAGGATTTTATTGTGGAATGTTTGGAGCGCTTTAGGAACCGAAGGGGCAGCTCCTCCTCGGTACGAGGAAGAAAGTCCCAAAATAAAAATTTTCCAATTCAAAGGCCCTAGATCAGCTCCTTCGATTAGGATGTTTTTGTAAAAATGGTGCCAATGACTAAGTTGCTATAGATGGACGGTCAGACGCTTTGCTGTAAACACATTTTTCAATATAAATTACCCAAATGTGTATTCCGACAACACAACGTCGTAAAGAAAGTTGTTTACTATATACATGAATAAGTAAATATTCACATTTTGGATATAACGGATACACAAAACGAGTTATCTTATCAAAAATCGCCGTAATTTGCAGCAGCATTAGTACTTTCTCTGTACTATGTAAGTAGTATCTGAAAAAGTAACTGATGGTGCTTCAACAGCACATGCTTTCTATCATTTTGTGTAACTTTTGCAATTTTCAAAAATTCAGAGAGTTCAAAAAAATAAGACCTGAGTATTTTTATAAGCGTACTTCGCAACATCCGAGAAAGAAGAAAAACCTTGCATTCAAAGACATTGGACCTTGAACCAATTTTGGGGTACCAAGAGCCTAAAATTCTAAGAAGAAGTATCCATGTCCTCGGTATTAGGGACCTACAAAACGTTTTTCTTTTTTTGCTACAGCAATACCTAACTTTCCTTATCTAATACATAAATATTAAGGGTTTTTTTTTCTTATTTTACGCGCTGCGGTACTTTTCATTTAATTGCGATAAAATTTGCCAACTTACTGCTGGCTCGAAGGCTATAGGAATAGTAAAATGGGAATGTGCGTATGTGTTTTGCACATGGACGCAAAATGGCGGCGTTGTTGACACTTTTTATGAGTTTCTGATGACTCAGCACCCCTAAAGAAAAGCTCTAGGCAACCCGCCGCACCCTCAAGTATTAAGCGCGTCTTCGCTGCATATTCCGCCGTGGAATATCGGCCGGAATCATTACTTCAACATTTATCTCGGGCAAGTACATCTAATTTCTCCCAGACAGTGCCGCAACAAATGCATGCTCAAACTTGAGGGAGAACGTTTTTACAATAGGATACTTGCCAATCATGTCCAAACCAAGACAACAAAACTATACTCTCAAGAAAGCTCTTTATTAAATTTTTTGCAGAGCTTAGCTGAAAATGTGATTAACAATCACGTGACCAGTAATGTGTGAAGTGTAATACATTGCAACAGCGAAGCATTGCCAGGTCCTCTAGTACTCTATAGGTAGTAGTATTCGAGAAAATAAAAACAAAATAAATGAATGCAAACTAAATGATGAGAGTGAAAAGGAAACAAAATGTTAATACAGAGGGAAATTAAAAAAGTGAGGAAAGTGAGAAGTGAATTCCACCACAAGTGGCGCCAAGTTGAGGCGTCGAAATGCTCCGCGGGGAAACCCTGAGGTCGCGAAATACGGAGCGGAACGAAAGAGGTAGCCAGGACGCGGGGGCAGGGCGAGTGGAAGTGGGGAGTGGGCGGCGCGCTGGCGGTGAGGGCGGAGGCGGGGGCGAAAGTACGTTGTAACGAGATGGGAAGGCGGAAGAGGGCGGGGCGGACGGAGTGGGCGGGGAGGATCTTCCGCTGAGGACAGCGTGAAACCGCCAGAGGGAGAGAGGGCGTGTTGTTAGCTGTTGCCTGGAGCGTTGGGATCGTGAAGGGGCATGCGGAGGTTGTACGAGTGCACGAGCACAGTAGGACGAATGCGGTTGGATGAGAGGTACACGTGATTTTGCAAATGGATGGGTTCATGAATTGGAGATGTTCTGGACGGAAAGGCACGTCCACATGCAGGCGTGTGGCTCAGTTGTCACGTTGGCAAGTTGGAACGTCAACGAAAGGATAACTTTCATGGTGAGGACTGTGTGAGTGCGGGGAAGAAAATGAGAAAGCGGATTAAAGAGAGGGACCGAGCGTGGGAAAAAGTCTGATAATTTGTATAAAGATGGGGACGAAATGCAGGTAGTAGGTAGTGGAAAAGAAACGGGGAAAAGAGAGAGGCGAATTCGCCAGGGAAAGGAGGAAAGCCAGGGATTGGGAGCAGAGCGGTGGTAGGGGCGTGGGCGGATGTCGAGGTCTGCTCGCAACGAGTCAAGGTGAAGAGAGATGGTGAATGGGGGCGTGGCATAGGGCGGGACTTCGTGGTCGCCTCCGCCGCCACCTCCGCCTCCGTCAATCTCCACCTGAGCCGCCGTCTCCGCCGCCTCCGCCGCCACCTCCGCCTCCATCACCGCCTCCATCACCGCCGCAATCTCCGCCTAAACCGCCGTCTCCACCACCGCCGCCTCCCCCGCCTCCCCCGCCGCCTCCGCCGCCTCCACCTCCGCCTCCGCCTCCGCCGCCGCCTCCGCCGCCTCCGCCGCCTCCGCCGCCTCCGCCGCCTCCGCCGCCTCCGCCGCCTCCGCCGCCTCCGCCGCCTCCACCGCCTCCGCCGCCTCCGCCGCCTCCGCCGCCTCCGCCGCCTCCACCGCCTGCCGCCGCCTCCGCCGCCTCCGCCGCCTCCGCCGCCTCCGCCGCCTCCGCCGCCTCCGCCGCCTCCGCCGCCTCCGCCGCTGTGATGGATGGAGGCAAAGGACGCAGCGCCGCACAGCCTCTCCGCACCTTCTTCTCGGCCATTAACGACCCGCAATCTGGGTGGCCCTCTTCTCTGCCCCGAGCCCCGCTCCTCTCTCCCCCACCCCCACTCCTACCCCCATTCTGTTCTCTCCGCTCCTCACCCCGTCCCCTCCTCGCTCCTCCCCTTTCTGCCCCGCCCCATCCAACCCCGACCCACCCCATCTTTCACCACCCCACGGCGCATCGCACAGTCTCGACGCACTTTGCCCCGCCCCCTCCCCAGCATCACCGCCCCGCCCCTCCCCGCCCCGCCCCGCCCCGCCCCGCCCCGCCCCACACCCTTATAATACACTCCGCTGCACCTCACTCGCCGCACGAGTGCCCACTGCACGGAGAAATCAAGGCCTCTTCCGCGCTCTCGGCGAACTTTCCCAGAAATGTTACAGCGAGAGGGTAGTGACCTCACAATAAGCATATTACAGGTACGAGAATAACATTTCTGAAGGTTAGTTTTACGCCCATTTCAACAGTATTTTTTATGTTGGGTGTGGTTTACACTCTCAACAATTTAATAAATAGTAGTTGCTTCATTAAAACGGTATTTATTTACTCCATTCGCACCAATGAAGTTGTAATGAAATAATTAGAGAAATGAAATGTAAGATCAGTTGATTTCCCAGAAATATCTTTAGAAAATGAGTTTTCTTCAGGATAAGTTATAGTTAATTTATCTGCAACGCTCAATTCCTGGTGTTTGATATCGACTGTAGTCGAGTGGCAATAAATGTGACTGAATTACTCGTGACCTACCTGGTTCAAATAATTCCTCACGAGATACACAGTTTTAAGTTGCTTCTTACATATTTGTATTTCCAAGCATGACATTATGATGTTGCTTGCATACCATGAAATGTCCCAAATATGCTTCGATTGTCAGTCTATACTGAGAAACATTTCTGTTACATTTCGAAGGGAAACGGATAACGGGTTTCTGATGTACATGTGTTTGTTACGGATAAAGTCTTAAATATAGTCATAAGTATAATGGTTAGAACGTTTCTCAAGATGTAGGGTGGACAATATGTCTTTTGCCCAAGATATCGAAGCACTCGCCTCGAGACCGTTCAAACTGGGCAGACATAATGAACTTTTCTCGAGAGCAGATAATCTTATTTAGTGCACCTTTGTTGCATGTAACACTTCCACCCATAATTTTTAAACATTGTATAAAGTTGGTTTCGATAATTAGTTGTAAATTATGACCTCCCAAATCATCTAGTGTAATTCCTTGTAACTTCTTACTTTGGGGATAATTGGAGGATCAGGTGGACGCAAGAAAACCTCATTTGGAGGAGGAGGTCCCACACTCTCTTGAAGAGAAAATCGCGGCGATCTCGTGAGATTTCCTTCAAAGAATAAATAAAAATATGTTTTAAAAGTGCTAAGGACATAATCAAATAGTTGGTCACCACTTTCAGCATCTTCTCTGCAATAAGACAATAGCATCATAGACTGATTGCCTATCTGATGAATCTCATTCTAGCCCGAGGCACTCAATATTACCATAGACTTGTCTGTCAGTGGGGTTGCGACAGGGTTGCATACAGGGAGAGACTACTGCGCAAGCGTACAATCTAATGGTGGTTATCCGTGAACCAATTCATGTCTTCTCTATAATAAGCTTATCGCTGTAGAGGTGTCGTTCTTCTGGACACATCACACAAGTTCGGTCACTATCATTAAAATTCTCCTTTATCTTCTGTATATACAGGTTGTTTCATAATAAATTTTACACACTTCTAGAGCATAAAAGAAGAGGGATCGAAGGTGATTATTTCCTACCTATGATCATATAGTAGGAAATTCCATTGCAGAGTTACACGACTTCCTAGCATTGAGCCCCTGATTGGTAGGCACCACATCCTGCATTGACGTTTGGCAGAAAGACGACCTTTGAGGAGACGACGAGAACAGGAGACTGGCAATTAAAATATAATGCTGAGATTTTTTCCCTTTTTTCTTACCTTGTTAAATTAAAAATTTATTCGTTGCGACTGCCATGAATGTCTGTGCTTGCGAGGTAACGACGGTTCAAATCTTACTCACCCACTCGCAAATGCATGATTTAGTCTGGATATAGTGGGCTGCGGGTGAAATTCTGGCCTGAAAATCTTCTTCCGTCGCCACTGACATTTCGAACACTAGTGATATAATCACAGAAAAATGTGTGTGCAAAATCTGGAGGCCTCTGAGTTCAAGCAACTTCACTACCATCTCTGCCAATTACTCGACTTTTTAATGTGCCAAAGAGCTGCTCCCGAAGGGTGCCAAAGAAGTGCCGTTGCTCCGTTGTTTTGTTGCCTCGCAGCAAATATCACATCGTGTAATAGAGTAAGCTGCGTCTACTTCAGAAATGGACTTTGAGGGTGATAAGGACGGGCGGCAAAATATACGGCCCAATCAACTGATCTCCAATTACCACTGCCCAAATATTAACAGAGAAGCGCACCTGATTTCCGCTTTTTACCGTGCTGTATTTAAGTATTTCCGATTGCCACAATACGAACCTAAAGTTCGAAAATGTGTTTTCGTCACTGAATAGAAGCCAAGACTAACTAATTACTTGAAAGTACAATCAAATGAAGACTCTTTGATTGAACTATCACAAGGCTAGACTCTACAATAATTAGCTAAAACAGCGTCATTCCACCCGTTGTGGAGAAATGTTTGGTAACAATATCCAAGAATTGCTAAACGCGCGCAGATACATTTTATGGATTTCTCGACCACTTATACCGGTAGCGGTAGCTCAGTGCATCAACTGATGTCATTGCAGCGCCTCTAACCGGGAGGTCCTAGGTTCGAGTCCTCACGGCGGCAGGATTTTCGACACTAGCTTTTCAGCTAGGTCGAATTCAGCTGCTGTCTGGAGGAGAATTCTAGCGGCCGACGGTAGGTCGGCGCCGGATCTCGCCATCCAGCGGGAGAAGGTCACCGCCATCTCCCGAGAAAAAACATGCACTACACTAACGGGACTAATGACCATAGCAGTTGACGTGCCCGGAAACATGAATAAATCAAATCAATCAATCGACCACTTATCTGTGTGAACGCTCTTTCCCACCATAGTTGTAGTTTCACCATCATTAGTTTTACTTTCTCGCAATCGCTTACGCAGTAGAGAGAAATTTATGTAATGCTGCGCGAAAAAAATAGAAAATGTTCGGCAGAAAAACTCTTATTACAGGGCCCTGGTAACGAAAAAGTGGTAAATTCAGTTGCCAAATTTAGAAAAAAATCATTGTACACATACTGCAGCCAGAATCCATGTATTGTGTGACCTTGATACCGAAAAACCGAATGACGGCGAAATATCTGTCTGTCTGTCAGTCCGTTCGTCCGTCAGTCCGTTCGTCCGTCAGTCCGTCCGTCCGTCCGTCCGTCCGTTCGTCCGTCCGTCCGTCCGTCCGTCCGTCCGTCCGACCGACCGACCGTCTGTAAGCCCGTCTGTCTATCCGTCCGTCTGTGAACAACGCTAGCAGCTAAACCGTTCCTCTAAACTTGATATTCCCCAATCGAGTGTTGTTATTTTGGACTGTACTTTACAAGAAGCCTCTGGGACATTTTCCGGATTTTCAAAAAAATGGCTCCATCGGTTTTGACTAAATTTTGTTGTTGGCTAGTGTGAGACGTTCAAGAGAATGATATAGGTCTCAATTTCGTTGAAAACTAATTTTTCGAAAATTGAAAACATTCAAAAATTTTTCGACGTCGTCCTACAAATTCAATTATGAAGATAGAGATTTTTTCCCTAATGAAATCTGTTCCGTAAAGACAAGTTTTGAAATGAGAGCTTGTACAATTCTTCGAAAATTTGAGTACTTTTTGCGTAATTTTGCCTGAAAATACGGGCGACAAAATACGTGCTGTGTTAGCAACATTCATTTACAGTTCATTTAAATTTCATTTAAAATTGTGATCAGTTGTCAGCAATTTCTGTGCTCCGCGTTCCTCATCATTAAATTTATCTGCAAGTTTTTTAATATCTTAAATGATGTCAACTACAGTCAATGAATTTGTTACATGAATAAAATCAATTGGTCACATACCCTTGTATGTTGACTCAGCGCTTATGTAATTTTGTTTTCGTTCTTGACTGTGAATTTATCGTTTATTACGTGATCATATAAGTACTGCTATAAGAAACCTTTCCCAGCATCTTATAATCATTTTCAGTATATTTAGAAATATTACATTTCAACCTCATTTACTTCTAAATCTACTCAAGAAAGTTACATTCTGTGTTCAGTATTTACAGTCCACAATTTATGTTATTAATTACTGTCGTTTTTCTATACCCACGTTATTCTATTATTCGTGGGCGCATGGTAACACTAATATTCGATTCTATTTTCTCATAACCCTATATTCTCGAACTCTAAAGACTCGATTCTGTTGTTTGTAACCCAATACTTTTGAACGTTTGAATTTGAATGATTACCCACATAGTCTCGGACCTATACGATGCAAAGCAGTTCAGGATCTCGTTCAAAGTTGGGTTTGTGTATCAAGCTCTTTTCTCTTTTAAAACGATTTACGGAATGCGCAATGTGCGCGGGTACAACTATTTCAACAAAATTGCTTTGCTAACATAGCGCGTTGTTTCCAAATCAACGTACGCCTCACGAATCGGAATGACATGCGACCGTCTTCGCTATGTGTCGAATATCTCGAATGTGGGAAGAGAACGAAGGTATCCACATGCACCCCAACATTAATACAAACGAACATTTCAAAGCTTATTAAGTTACTTTATGATATGTACATTTGTACCTCCTGTTGGATATGTGAACATGTACATCAATGAACACAATCTTCATGACCAATGTTTTTATTCCATTGTTATGGCCATTTCATTTATCTCTTTCCATTCATTAATGCAATGTCATTGTGGTCTACCTCACTGTAGGAAAACTTTCTGAAGTGAAGACATTGGAAAATATTTACAAATCATACGCAGAAGAGTATGTAAGGAAAAGTTAATATTTTCGGAATGCACTGTCCCTCGTTCTAAAATAATTTTTTTCTCGCCCCACCTCCTTCTTTGCCTTTACCTCCCACTCCACAAGGCAATGAGATGAATGGTGAATAGAGCCCTAGAAAACAATTTTTTTATCTCACATTTTTTGGTGCCTTGTAAATTTGTGAGCTATTTCTAAACTTTTAGTTAAACGGACAGCAAATGCATTCTCAATAAAATCATTATGAGTTGTAAAAGAACGAGAGAATATCATGAGCCACAATCTAGCCTCTACAATGAACCAACAAGCAGTCAGGTGAGGTCTCAAGATGTCTGTGAGGTCTGTTAGAAAAAGCCATAAGCATCCTCTTTTTTAACATAATTTAATTCTTTACTCATTACATGCGCACCTTGGCAAAATAGCATTAAGGTGTATGAGGAAAGTGGCATCGATGGCGCAAGAGATGGTGATGGGGCTGGATGGAGACGGCGGCGATGACGGAATTGGGAACGCCGCACAGCGTCAAATTTGGGCAATCTAGGTGAAAAAAATTAATATCTTCGTAACCCTACGTCGTATTTTGGCGAAATTTGGTACACATATACTTTAGACGCTTCTTTTTAGGCTTGTAGATTTTAAAAGGGTGGGAGGAAGGCTAGCTCTTTAGTACACGCGCCCTTCTCTATAATCCAACCAGAGAGTATACTATGAATCCAACTACAGGCGCGGTCTGAATGTCCGCGTGACTCTCGACACGAATAAAGGCGGGTACTAGCACTTGTTTTGATCACTCTCCTCTATGTGACATCAGGAGTCTGTCTTTTCGTCTACAAGGATATTGCAAAATAGGGAATGAACGGCATTTGTAATCAGGATGCAACTCAGAGCTGCTGGATTGTTGACATGCGGTGTTTCACATGCACATGTTCTTCCGTTTGCTTCGTTTTGAAGCAGAAAATCTTGGAGTAGTATTACGCTTTTATAATTTACTAATATTTAGTGTAAAATTTTGTCTTAAAGAAGAACATAAGACATAATGCATTTTGTTTCAGCTCAGAATCGACTGCCATGTTTGGTTTAGAAGAAAACGTAGTTTTTCTATTCTGGGTCAAACAATGACAGGATATTTCAGTCGCGGCGTCGGCGGGAAAGGCGATGGCGGCGTTAGCGGCTGTAGGCGGTGGAGGCGAGGGTGATAGTGGTGGCGCTGGATTTGGGGACGACCGCTTCTCATAAGAAACATCCTAAGATATTTTCTTTATAAACCATAAAACCACTGAACTCGTTTCCCAAAATATATAGGACTCGGCAAAACTGTTACGTTCGTCACAAGGTGTCATTTTCATCGCGTAGCCAGACACGTACCTTTTCGTGTATGAAATCGTCGAAAATGTTTTCGGCGCATTGGCATGCCCTCTAATCTTCCTGTCACGCATGCAGGGCGAGCAGAGAACTGGCAGATTAACGCGATGAATGCGGCGGCCGCATGGCGCTGCTCGCGGGCGTTTGTTTGCAGGTGGTGCACCCCCTTCGCGCTTTCGAACTCATTTGCGGCTCCAACTTTCGACGCTCGGGGCGCCGCCAGCTCCCACGCCCCCACTTACTCCACCACCTCTACCACCCCCTCATTCCGCCCACGCCGTCCCCACCACCTACGGAGCCACCACCAGCACCTCAATGCCAACAACACCGCCGCAGCTATTTCCACCGCCCCCGCTGCCCCTGCCACCCCCACCGCCCCAGGCGCCCGTCGCCGCCCCAGCATCCCCCCGCCCCCGCCGCCACCGACACCGCCCTGCACGCCGACGCCGCCCCCAACGCCCCCGACGCCCCAGATGCCAGCTTTCAGCTAGGTCGAATTCAGTCGCTGTCTGGAGGAGAATTCTAGCGGCCGGCTCCTCTGATCCGTAGTTTTCCGTGGTTTCTCCGATCATCACCAGGCGAATGCCGGAGCAGTACCCTAACAAACGGGCCACGGACCGCGTGCGATCTTTCCTACCTCTTCCTTGTTCTATCCTATCCCCTTACACACACACACTTACACTAACATGCACTACACCTATTCTGGGAGACCGGTCGGGAGCTTAGAGCTTGTCCCGGCTGGGACGGTGCCCCGCTGGTGGGAGAGTCCTGGTTGAGGGAAACCCCGTTAGCCGACGGTAGGTCGGCGTCGGATTTCGCCATCCGGCGAAGGAAGTTCACCGCCATCTCTCGAGGAAAAAACATCCACTACACTGACGGGACTAATGACCTAAAGTTGTTGACCCGCCCGAAATCACTAACCAACTAACCGACGCCCCCGGCGCGGCCCCCGCCACCAACCTGATTTAGATTGCATCGCCCGCCGTTCCCCTTCTTAAACTACCGCATTCCGCATCCCCCCCCCTCGAATCCCATTTTCGCCTCAATTCCCGCGCGGCGTTTCACAGACTGCCACCAGCCTAGCAGGCAGGCCGACCAGGCGGCCGACGCGTAATATGTAAATTCAAATATGCCGCGTCTCGTATTTTACACAGGTTACGGTCGCGTCGCCCACAGCTGCAGGGGCCGCGGATGAAGTTGCCGGCACCGGCGGCGGGGGTGGGGGTGGGGAACGGCGCGCCATCGCGGCCGCCGCCCCCGCCCCCGCCCACACCTTTGTGCCACCTGCGGAAATTGTGCCGACGCGGCGGCCCACAGCGAACGAAGACAATTTGCGACGGTTTGGAAGTGTGATTCCAACTTTCTGACCGCGAATTGTGTGGTGTACGCAAAGAAAGCAGAATACTAAAAGAGTTAAGTGCTTATTAACGTGCAAAGTGTTCATCTCTGAATACTAACTTTATGGGTAGACGTGAAGCGCACAAAATGTGCTTTAGTTAATTTGATGTTTCCTGTCGTATGAAATGACCTAAAGAGATGTTTCTCATTTTCCATCATATAAAATACTCATGTTCGTTACATGGCCGACAGAAGCACGAAGCTTCATGAGTGACGTCAAATTCCGTTGAATCTTAGACACGCCTCTAATTCCATAAATTCATCGTGTCTCTTTTAAAAGCGATTGTCGGAATTCGCGTGCGATCCGTTTCTGCGAATAATTCTGTATTTTCACTGTACGAAACAGCTTTCCACAGCGTTAGGGCTTTTATTTTCTTGTGAATTATTCATTACACATCTGCCAAACACGTTTACAACACTGTAAAGGTAAGATAACATCACTTCTTTAGATGTTTTAGTTTTAATTTTCAAGATTTTTATCGGCAAAAAAGTTTACAAACGCCCCTCTCCTTTTGTAAACAGTTCTGCAAAATAATCATTAGCAGCGTAGACCATCGTAACGGCAATCAGTACTCATGAATCTAATCTCCAAAAATTCCGTAAACATGTGACGTGAGGAAATAGTCATGTTTTTGTTTAATTTTACGATAATGTGGCCAAGGTAAGTAAATATACAATGAGAGGTTGGTTTATTTGTAATTATAAAACATATTAAATTTACAATAATACAAGCGTTTGATCTACTGATTTGGAACAACATAGATACCCGTAACTGGTCAGATAAGAAAGAAATTAAAATACTCATCAATCGTTCGTTTCAAATGTGTTTATTTTTTCTATGAACTAGTTGTAAATCACTCACTCACACAAACATACACACACATACAAACACATAGGCGCAAGTATACGATCGAGCCCTTGGATGTCATCTAAACAACCCACTAGTCCACAATCCAGTAATCATCTAAACAATCCACCACATGCTACAAATGATGTGAAGGGTGCCAAATACTATCATGTTCACAATGAGCGTATCTCATAATATTTCCGTCTCATTCAATGTCTGCAACGATCCGTGTTCAGAGCATCCAACGCACGTGTTCCACTCACAGGCGCATTCCAACTGTTCAACCGTTCAATTACAACATTGGGAATGAGTTGCCATACACTCGTGCAAACTTATAAATGTGATATACATGTTAGAAGAATAAACACAATTCCAATGAACTATTTATATTTCCGATGTTGAATCTTCTCCAACTAGTTTCAGATATCTATGTTGCTCGAAATCTATACATTAGACTTTGGCATCAATTGTGATCTTCCAGGTGTTTTCAAAATGCTTCCCTACTACACACTGTCGTTAAAAAAAATGGCATGCCTCTCGCACTAACCTTTGTAGAGAAAAATTGATTTTAGTAAAAAGTCGGCAAATCGTTACCATCCATGCCAACCGCGCTAGCGCAAATTCCCTCCTCCTTCTACTCCACGTCGTGGTCTGCACGTCACTTGTTCGAGGAGGGCGAGGGGAGGGGAGGGGATGGGTCTCCAGCTCTAGCGGCCAGCAGTAGCGCGCCCACGCCCGACCCGTCCGTGAAGTTTTGCGCCCGTTAGTGCAGCCATTATGCTTATTGCGAGCGGGGTTCGCATTCAGAGCAGTCCACCCTATTCTTCCCTCTCGCCCCTTCCCTCCCCGCCCCGCCCACGTACCGCGCGAACGATCGACTAAACGACGAGTGGAAACCCCGAGCCCTTACGGCCGCTTGTAAAGCTTTACGTGCGGTCTTTTATACAAGTTTGCGTATGGTTATGCATATGAGATTGATGAACACGTGAAATATTTTTTTGTCGTATGTGGCAATTCTCGCTGAATTTTATTTTGAAAATGATTCTCGTTAAATCCGTTATGAGGCTGCGATAAAACGGGATTGTCTACGTAAACCTACATAAAAGAAAAATTAACTTATTTGCATTTTGTAGAATTTTTTAATGTAGACTTCCTGAAGTTTGTTTGCTCTTATGCGGCTTTCAAATAAGAAAAGGTTACCCTACTCCTAGTTCTGAGAGGATCTGAGTGCTGCCATACAACTTGTCCGGCTCGCACCCGACTGGCCCATTCCGCGGCGTGTCTTGCATGATAGGTCTTTTCTGTCAGTTCTTTGCAGTTTTGTTTCCGACCCGTATGCTGTTAACGTAGGATCTATTGCGTAAACATATACTTGCTCTTTGTGCGATCAATGTAAGATCCGGCGAGTTTTACAACGACCTGCTAGTTTACGCTTTGTGAAATTTTCGTTATTTATATTTAATAGTTTTGTTCATGTGATTTGTTAAGTAAACTCAATTTGTTACTTTTAATCGTATGAACTGTGTTTCTTATAGTGAATGATTCATGGTGTGGCTTATATATAACAGGTAATGTCGTTTTGTTGCTTATTTATTTTTCGAGAATTTATTTCGTTTATGATTGGAATCTGTTGTATGGGACTGAATTGAGTATCTTTTCAGAATTTCATCATAGCAAATGCGTTTTAACATTTTTCGTAAATCAAGAAAGAGAATTGTCTAAATAATTCAGTAATATTGTGAACTACTTCTCATGCCCTATGGTGGGCTAGCAATTTTTTGAAATGACTTTGTTCTCTTCTATTTTTTACAATTGTCGATACTATTTCAACAAACATGTATTACTAAGAAGGGGATTACTTCCACTGCTATTGTTAATATTGTTATTTCTACCTTTTCTGTTGTGCTCACAAATTCTCTCAATGTTAATACTAATTTATTAAATTTACTTCCAATTTAAACATGTGTTCGACATACAACGCATTACTCATAACCTGTTGCATGTGGACGTGCAATTCAATACAGAATCACGATTATTGGAAGTTCTATTGATTGAAACCAATTATTAGATTGATGACAACTAATACAAATTATCAGACTTTTTCAACAATAAAAATTGAACATTCATTCTTATATATATTACAAATTGTATTGAGCTCGTGAGAATTACTTTTTCTTTGTAGAACAATGAAAACACCGAACGGGTTTGAATATAGATCGTAAGCTTACTACAATATGTTGTTAGAAGGCTTCTCGGCTGACCAGCAGAATGTTGTCTATGGAATCCTTGGTATCACAATTCTCGCGTTCTTTCCTTTCATTAAAATAAATAAAAGATGTTCCGAAATGCCCTCAACAATTTTGTATTAACGACTTTCAATTACCTCTCTACACCTTTTGCACATACCTGTAATGTGTTCGGGGCCGTCTCCATCTGCACAGCGCTGTGACTCCAAGCATGAACTATTACACTTTTTTAGATCGGTTGTCCTAACAACGCGTATTCTTTGACTTGGAGTTTGCATACAATGACATTATTCCTAACGCTATATGCCGATTTTATCATTCAAACTAAACCCAGGGTTCTTGCCTTATCACAATATAATATTATCCTTTTGACAACGTTATTCACTGTAATCTGCAAGGACTATTTGAACCTTGTTTTACCGATTTTTTCATGAATTAAATCATTTGGCTCTTGAATTTGTTCTTGGATACTGTCTGCTTCACCGTTTTTAGTAACTTCATACATCATTTATTTCACTCCCTTGACAATCAAAAATAGAATGTATGATTTTGGAATTTTCAACATCAGTTAATTAGATAACTTGATATCTTAGCGAAAGAAATCGCATCATCCCCACGGACAAAAGCTTCAATCTTCCCTCGTGATATTAGGTTTTACAAAATGCTCCACCAACATTTAAAACACGTTTAAAATTTTAAAATTATTGCACCTTGTATATTATGTTTCGTTTTTAATTTCATAGTGTAATCATCTAATAATTAGTTCAAGTAAAGTAGTAACCCCAAACTTAAAATAACACTAGAATATAATAAAGAATACTAGAAATACTATAATTTTGTATTGTTCACAGGACTTACGTATTTAATTAAGCAAGTTCACAACATTTTTGTGGTCGGCGCCAAGACCGGAATTATTGACATTGTAACTCATCGCCCACTCCAATAAAAAGTAACGTTGTCCGAGGCAACGATTAATAGTTCTGTATAACAAACAGTAATTATTTTAAGCCGCGGCTTACCACACAATCAGCAATACATTTGACATGTCAGGAACTGTCTGAAAGATTTCATTATTGTGTTTCCTTCGTGAGCGGTGACAGGTGTTAATTCATAAACCAATAACTTGTTTTCTCTTTCATTTCAGTTTGGTTTGACGAGTAATGTACCGCAAGGGTTTAATCTGTTCTAGAATGTCAACAATTATTTATATATTCTCCTTGTCTACCTAAGGTATTCAGTCGATACGCATACATCACTGGAAAAATATGACAATAGTGGGAACGTAGATTTACGCCAATGACATTTTTAATTAGACATACAAGGATTGTATGTCTTCCTTGTAGGATTCTAGACATTGAATGGCCGTTTATAATTCACCCAAACTGAGAAATGTGGAAACTAGAAGAGCGTTGAATTCATGTGAAAGGAAGGCGTGACATCGGCAAGACCAAAAGTGTATTGTTGAGTGACACTTGTACAAAGGCCTGGTACGGGGTGTGATTTCCTACAACGCTTAATAATATATTGTACTCTTCGCGCAATTGACCATTTGAGCCAATGGATCAGCTTTCCTTGAACTTTCTGCTGACTGAAATATCCAGGCAGGATAAAATCGACCACACATTGCAGCTCGTCAGAAGAGTGTCTTCAAGGCGTGATCAACATTGTCCCGCGCATACAGATATATCGTAGATACTAGTCGCATATTCAATATCAATAAAATTGTAAAAAAATAATATAAAATAGTATATTTGGAAGTACGGATGGCCTGAGAGTGAGACGGACTGTTGATTCGGATCTGACAGACTAGTAGTGCGATATTTGGCCTGACTTTAGGACCAAGTCAGCGAAACATCTGACAGAACGTTGCCCATAGGATACAGAGACGCGTACGACAATGCTTCATAGTCGACGATGCCCCCACTTCCCAGTTGTCACTCCGATCAAGAGTGTTTTTTGACAAACAGCCAACGCGAATGTATAAATGAAAGACGCGTGAAATGAGCGTAATTAATTAAGTAGAAATACTTTAGTAATAATAGTTACGCGAGGGAGAAATGTTGCGCTTGTTGTACACAAGGATGTTTAACGTTGGTCGCGGAGATCGAATATCGAATCCCCCGCCGTCGACTTGGAAATGCGCAAGCGAAGCAAGTCAAATCGGCGATAAATTTGCTCTACCTCGCTACCTTAACGCAACGACCTTATCCTTTTAAATTGCCACCCCTTGCACAGCGCACTTCGTACGTTCAACTGATCCATTTAATTCAGCTGTTTGTCAAAAAACTCCTCGCGTCCCGGTCGCTTCCGGCTCATCCAATCAGGGCAGAACTTCCTCCGAGTGACACGACACCCGGAAGCAACCGAAGCCCGGCGACAAAAGGGGGTGTCGGACGCCCGTCCCCCGTCCTTCCTCCGGCTTCGTTCCTTCCGCAGCTGCGACCGTCTGCCCCGTGCAAATGCGTCATTAAGTTCTCGCCCCGGCGTCTGGCTCCGGGCGGGCACAATTAGAGAATTACTTCGGGGAAGCATTAGCGGGGGCCCGCGGACGCGTGCCGCCGGCGCCAGCGCCCCGGTGGCGACGCCCGTAATGACAAACAAATGAGCGTGTTCATTCGATTCTCATCTGTTTTTCGGCAAACAAGTTACAACCATAAAGGCGAAGTCGCGCGGGCGGGCGGGCGGGCGGATCGGGACCAACCGAGAGCGCTCGCTCTGATAATTTCCTGGGACGGTAATTTGCGCCCGTCGATGTCTGCCGGGGCATCGTTTGCGGAATGAGTTGCGGAGTTTTTAATGTCGAAGAGCGTGCTTCGAAGATGAGTTGACGGCGGTGTTGCAAATAGTCAATGCGCACTGCTTGATGTGCGTTTATCTTTATGCAGCAAATATTCGAGAATCATAAGGTTCTCCCTTTCGTCTTTTTGACTTTCTAGTAATCCGTGTGAATTGGTTTCAAAAATGATAGGTGAGATTGTAATCTACTTTTATTCCGATCGTATTCAATTATTTAATACGTTTGGCTTTAAAATTAGGTTAAACTAATTAGTGATTCTAACTTTTGTCGAAAGTTTAACGTACAAGGAATCGGAATCTCGTTCTTTTACAACAACGTTGTAGCCAAAGGTGGCATACAACTGTTTAACTTTCTACAATACGCTCAAATACTGTTATTTCAAAAAATGTTATTATCTTATTCTCCCGATCTCGTATATAAAGTAAGTTTCTGAAGTCTGAAGGGAAAAACGTAGGTACGTCTCCTCTGTTCTTTCTTTATTGTCACCACATCCTTGTTTGCGACCCCGGTACTGAACAAGAAGATCCAACATTACTTCTTTTTTCACGTCATATCTACAAATCCTAGCGTGTATCATTGAATCCGCCAGTATACCTTCACTGAAAATAAAATAAATGTTATATATGGGTTTCTAATATCCATTTGTGATCCCATCATTGAATTCTAATATTTTATAAAGCTCATCTCGATTGTTAGTCATATCCAGTTAACCATTCAAAAAAAATATGAATTAACAATGGTCAGAGGAAAAATATTTATGGACACTTTCAGTTAGGTAAAAATCATGAAGCATTATTATTGTACGTAAAAAAACTCACGGTTTCTTCTGCTCTTCAGCTTTATGTGTAAGTAGCTAGTATAAACTGGATTTTCAATTATTAACGGGCAAAAAAACTGTTGCGTGAATTCCAATACCCATTCAATGATTTTTTTGAGGCATAATTAGACTTCGTTCAGTTCATTTAAAAATGCCTTTCATTTGAGTATCCAATTATGTAAAAAAATACGATTGATATGTAAACCCGTTTTTCCTGTATTGTCCTTAATACTTGTATGATTCACCATTTAATTTGGTAATTTCCTTTCATTCTGCGGTATTTTAATTTGCAAATTATTTTTTAAATCATGCTCATTATATTCTTCTAATGTACCATACGGCTATCATAATGTTAGAGACGGCCTAGGTTTTGCTACAAGGTCGCGATCCTTCTAGAAGTCACAGTAACATTTGAATTTTATAACCGCAGCATAAAATGTATGCCGCGCTCTCAAGATGGCCGGATTCGTGCGAGAATATTGTCTCTCCGCCTATAGACGTCATCTACCAGCCGTAAACCCAATTCATATCTAACGGCGGCGAATGGGCATTCTTCAACCAGTGTGTCTCAGTCTCGATGAAACTGCAGATGGCGCTGGATTTGCTGTGGATGGCGCTATAAAGAACGTGGAAAACGCAAAGCAGGCAGTCACACAAAGAGGTAATGGAAACCGGGATTTCATGGAATGCCGCTGAATCTGGAGAACGGAAAAATACAATATTATTTCAGATTTCGACGATCAGGTCGGTAATTGTTTCGTCATAGTGTTGGTGACGCTCAATCGTTCACTCGCTTTGTCACTCTCTCGAGTTCCCATTGGTCCGAACAAACGCACATAGATCTTCCACTTCAACCACTTAGACAAACAACAGTTCTACATCAACGGCCGACGTGAACGAGTTCCCATTGGTCCGAACAAACGCACGTAGATCTTCCACTTCAACCACTTAGACAAACAACAGTTCTACATCAACGGCTGACGTGAACGACCTCAAATGTAACAGTTAACGTGAAACCCTCTCTCAAACTCGGTTCGCTGTTTGTCAAAGGATAATTTGACTTGATATGTAACGTAGCCAGTTACTGTATGTGTCCCTCTAGTAACGGGATATCATGTTTGGAGACCCTGGATGAACACCAGAACACTTCATGAAGTGAAGACTAGATCGAGGGCTTCTCGGTTCTACAGGTTATGGGTTTTATGCAAGATTTGCTCGAGACATTAGCAGTGATAAGTTCATAGTGTTTAGAAAAATTGATGGTGAACCTGTAAGACGAAAGTTTTTATTATTATATTGTTTATTGTTGTTGAGAAAAACTATCATTTCTCAGGAAGTGGTCGACGGGAAGTCGATGACGTATACGTGACTCAGACGATTTAGACGTTATAAATGCCATGAAGAAAGATACTCAACTCCGATGTTGGATGCATGGTGGGAGTATGTACGAAAAATGTTAACAGCTAATTGACTCAACTAACCATAAGCGACAACTCGGTGAATGGATGAATTTATCTCAGTTTCTTTAGTAATCTACACTAACACACTAGTGTAGTGTAGATTGCGTTGGCTTGACCTACGATGTTGGTGGCCATTGGCTGAAAGTGCCTTCAAAGCTTCTCTCATTGATAGTATGATGTCGCTGAAGTTCAGATTTGTGCCGATTACTTGCCGATGCGTTTCATACATGCCTTCATCATCAGAAATGAGTTTCCTCCTTAACATCTTCGTGGTTGATAAAACATCAGCATTTTTCATAATATTTGAACTCTACACCATTTATTCAGTAAATAATGTTTTATAATTAAAGATTAACTTAAATCTTTAATTAAAGATGAAACAGAAACAAGTTACTCGAGTAGTTGATCCTAAATTTCCATATTTTAACATCAATGTATAAACATATTTGCCTGTTGCACTGAATTCTTCAAATTGAAATTCGACGTAAGGATCCAGAGGCACCGTCTGTACTCATATCAATTATTTTGGTGATGTTAAGTATTTATCTGTCAAGAATAGAGGATACAGTCGTCTCATGATTAAAAACTGATAAATTTCTACAGAATATTGCAATTAAATGCAAGAGGTTTTCGATACCTGTAGAGGACCAAGAAGCAATCATGAACCCTGTGATTTGTCTGGGTCCTTAGGAGGGGAGAAATTTCGAAAGTGATCAGGAAGGGTACTCTATTGAACTTTTATTTTGGCAAGTGAAGGTCGTGGCCAAGGTACTAGCTTACTAGAATTCGCGGACAGTACGTCCACAGCAACAATCGCAAGATTTAATAGTAATGGTTGTACGAAGTGCTCTTGGATGGCGATATGTCTCTGGATACAATGACAGTTATGTAGAAGTCAGTTGATAGGTATTGCCTTATTCCATCCCATTCCACTCCATCCAATAAAGAGAAATAATACATCTCACATATTCAAACTTGTCAATTGAAAGTAACATTAAATATTTTTAAACGGAAAGATCTTGATTTCGTAATCGTGTTTACTTAAGAATGCAATGATCGCATGAACTTCTTATGTTAAGGAGGTTTCTTATGTATGAGGTTTTAGAGGTTTAACAGAGAACGATTCGTTAAAAGAACAATTGTTATTTTTTAGACTTATTTCACAGTATTGCTGTTTATATCAAATAACAGACTCAATTACTAAAGCACAACACAAAACAAAAAGTCAAAGAATGTACATTCAAACATTCCTGATTACATTATTATTTCTGTCTATTGTCAAACTGAGTGCACAAGGGAGAGGTTAAATATAAAATAACACAAAAAAAAGAAATAAAGTATGTACAATTCATATCTCGGTTGATTGCCAGAAAACATTCCGCAAGCATGCTGCGTGTGAAGCAACAATTGTCATAATACTTCCAGCGCGCTTTGCGCCTATATTCCCCGCTGAAGCTCGCGCGTACACACTCCTGTCTGGATTTGGAGGGGAAATGAGAGCGGAGCGAGGGGAAAGTTGCCAGTGCCGGGCTGCCTGGGGAGCAAGTTGCTCGTACGGGCGCAGTTTGGCATGCCTGCTTTAATTGGATTATCCTGGGCTGAATGATTATACATGACAATGTAGACTTTTTAACTTAAATGTTAAGTCTTTTCAATACGTCTATTATAGACATTAATGACAATTTCGGTATTTATTTTTGTAATTTTTGGGCTTCTAAATTGTAATATTATATATATTTTTCTGCTGCTCAACAATGTTTTGTATTCATTGATTTTCCTTCCTTTTAGATTGTATTAAATACAATTGTTCTGCTAATTTTAGATACAAGCGTAATGAAATGTATTAGTATGTTTGCCCTTTTAATTTTGAAATTTTAATGTCTATTGCCCTGATTGTTTCTAATTTTGAGATTTTAAAACTTGAGTAGTCAGTGTCCTCACATCGGATGTCTTATATGACGTATTATGTCGTGCGAAAATTCGTTCACCGTATTAAGAAGCTCCCTCTAGCCTTTGTACCCCGGATGTATTTGGCGTGCAACAGCGCAAATAGATTTACAAACGCCTAAGCGATTTCCCAGGGCCACCGTTGGGTGAGCTTCCCTCACAAGGCCCCCTTGATCAAGACTCCCTGAGCGCTCAGGGGGGCTGGTCCGTAATTGGCAACGGTAATAGCCCGCGCACGGGGCTGGGGCCCCAGCGAGCTCTTTGAGGCGGAGGTGCGTGTGTGCCATGTGACGAGGGTGTGTGTGTGTGTGTGTTGCAGTGCTGCCTGCGCTGGGGTTGCGTTGCATCCGGTGTGGAGAATACACGGACGGCGTGGGATCCATCACCCCCTGCCTCAACTACACCGAGAGCCAACACCTTAAGGACTGCGACCCCGGAGCGCAGTACTGCGTGGTGAGTCATCTTTGAGATTCTTTCTTTGTATTGTTCTAGGCGATGATTAAAATATTTATCTCTTGATTGATTGCTAGTGAATCCGAGCGTACCAACTGTAAAAAAATGTCGTTAACCCCATTGCATGTTTTTTGCTCGGGAGGTGGTGATAATGATCTTACCTCGCCGGATGGCGAGATCCGGCGCCTGAGATTCAGTCGGCAAAGTGGGTTTTCCCCAACCAGGACTCTCCCACCAGCGAGACTCCGACCCAGTCGGAACAAGCTCTCAGCTCTCGACCGGTCTCCCGGCATGCGTGGTAGTGTAGTGCATGTCAGAGTAAGTGTGAGGAAGGGTTAGGATAGGACAAGGAATGGGAAAGCAAGTGGCTCGTTTGGTAGGATATTGCTCCGGCATTTGCCTTGTATTGAACGGGAAAACCACGGAAAGCTACCGATCAGAGCAACCGGTCGCTAGAATTCGTCTCCATACAAAACTCGATCTAGCTATTTGGCTAGTTCCGAAAATCCTGCCAGCATCGGGACTCGAACTCCAGGACCTTTCGGTTAGAGGCACTGCATTTGAGGTAAGACCTACCTAGAGGCGGTATTTACGTCTTACTTGACTTTAAGTTTTAATGGAATGTCATAAGATTTAATATGTTTACCGCATAATAGCTTTTTTGAGACAGGCGTTATTATTTAAACATTCTCTTGAGGTAGATATTATTTTTATGCTAGACATTATTTTTATGATTGGCGATGCCTGCCAAAACATGTAACATCGAAATTATGTCTGAACATTCACAATTTTACAAACCGCACTTCAAAAATTGTTTACAAAGATTGTTCCGCTATACATTATTTTTACTATTTTTTCCAAAGATTTTCACCAAATTTTATATTCTCGGGTTGATCTGGCTGCTGTAGTTCGAATTTGAAGATATATTAATTTTTCGAATTCTTTAAATACATTTTTTAGAACACAACATTTTCTCAAAAGTGACTCCACATGTTTTCTCGCTTGTAAAAAGCGCGTTCGAGAAAACATGTGGAGTCAATTCAATACAATAGTTCAAGATTTTAAAGTTTTAAATAAAGTCCTGCACTTTTTGAAAACAAATACTTTTTTTGTGAAATAGAGATAATTTAAAACTAGTGGATAAACTGCAGTAGCAGAAGCAGTAGCTCAATATTAAATTTCTACTTGAACCTGCGTATGTCTTTCAAGCCTGCAAGCACTTTTCCCAGTCTGGGATTCGAGCTCAGGATCTTAGACTTAGCACGCCATTCACATTACACTCTCTACCCCCACCAGGCTCTCAGTTAAAACCAGCCCTTCCGACGCTTTAAAAACAAAGTTGATTATTTGCATTTGCAATCTTTAAACATTCAGAGGTTTTTGTAGGCATTAGATCTGGATTTAAAGTATAGATTTCACTAAGAAAAATATCTGTCATCAATGTTGTAGTTGTAGGAAGACGTCGTAAACATGTTAACTTTCGAATTTTTCGAAAAACAAATATTTACACTAAATGGGAACTGCGCCATTTTTATTAGCGTAGTTTTCTCCATTCTAGAAAAAAATTGGAGCCGGTTGGTCGAACGCAGGTCTGGCATTGTCAAAAAGCATCAAAAACTCGAAACCCAAACGTTTTCGTCGATTATTCCCTATTTGGAATCGAGCTTAATTCATGACAAGCTCTCTTTACTGGTTATTCTTGTCCAGGCATGGTTCTCAAATCGCCAGTTTCCAGTTGATTCTTTTGATTGTTGATTGATCAGTTGATTCTTTGAATTGCTAGTCATGGAATGACTGGAATTACATGGGACATGGGAATCTGTAAGAGACGTTAGAAGGTTTTTAATATTTCTACTGCACTCACATAACTGTTGCGGGGTAAAACGTGGATTCCAACAGAGTTTCATTCTGGAGAGGAAGTCAACTGGGTCTCTGCGTCAACTGTCAACTGGGTCAACCTCGTCTACTCAAAAAAGACTAGATAGATTTTAGATATAATGCGATTAATGTTGGCAAAACCACGGATATGTTTTATATACTCGGCTTCTTTCTACAAATTTTCTGAATTTCACATGTCGAGCTTTCTTTAAACCACAAGCTCCTGAAATCAATGCTGCAAAGCATGCATGTCATGTCATTTATATCGCCCTTTTATGGTTTTCAATTGATTTACCTAGGTATGGTTTCATGTCTCCGGAAAAGCATTTTAGTAACTGTTGGCTTTAAACGACAAAAACTTTAATTATAGTAATAGGTACACTAGAATTTGACATTATCCTTTTTTGTTAAACTTCAGAAATCGCTAGGTTAAATTGTGTCGTTTAGAAAGCAATTACCATGAAACTTGATTTTTAATACAATCCAAACAATTTTCTATAATGTCCACACGTACGCAATACTTTAACTAAAATTCTATAATGTCTCTTAGTATACTGTTATGGCCGCACTCTGCTATGCGGGGAGATAACGCGGAGCGGCAAATGCCGTATACGGCGTACCGGGCTTATTCCGAGCAACATCGCGAGGCCGAAGCTTAACATCGGTTATTTGGGTGTTTGGGGCAACCTTTTTGAGCAGCTCATTCCTAAACATTATTCATGGATTTACAAACAGCATCCGCGCGCGTGCTGCGCTCTGGCGGAGGCGGTAACGACGAGCGCACAGTGCAGGTGACAACGCGCCCAAGGCTCCCTCCCCCCTCCCCCCCCCCGCGACCGACGCGGTGGCAGCTGCTCCGAGTTCCATCCCACGGGGCGCGATTGCGGGGTCTTTCGTCCCAAATGGTAAAATAGCATGCGGCCTGGGGGAAGAAAAACTTCGAGTTCGAAATAGAGCAAAAGTTTGAGAAATGTTTTAAGGAAACAATGTGAGCAACGATTGATTGATTGATTGATTTTTTTCGTGTTTCTGGGCGTGTCAACTGCTCTGGTCATTAGTCCCGTTAGTGTAGTGCATGTTTTTTCTCGGGATATGGCGGTGATCTTCCCCCGCCGGATGGCGAGATCCGGCGCCGACCTACCGTCGGCTACTGGGGTTTCCCCCTAACCAGGACTCTCCCACCAGCGGGGCACCGCCCCAGCCGGGACAAGCTCTAACATCCCGGAATATGTGGTAGTGTAGTGCATGTTAGTGTAAGTGTGTGTGTAAGGGGAGAGGATAGGACAAGGAATGGGAAGGACAGATCGTGCGCGGTCCGTGGCCCGTTTGATAGGGTATTGCTGCAGCATTCGCCTGGTGTTGATCGGAGAAACCACGGAAAACTACCGATCAGAGCAGCCGGCCTCCAGAATTCTCCTCCAGACAGCGACTGAATTCGACCTAGCTGAAAAGCTAGTGTCGAAAATCCTGCCACCGTCAGAACTCGAACCTAGGACCTCGCGGTCAGAGGCGTTGCAGTGACATCAGTTGATGCACTGAGCTACCGCTCCCGGTTTGGAGTTGGAAATAGGGCACACGTTTGAGAAATGTTTTAAGAAAACAATGTGAGCAACGACGAGTACGGAATGTGTACGTGGACAATTCATGGAAGGAATGTACTGGATATAAAACAACTCATAAATATATTAACAAAGCTCACACATATACTCCGATTACAAGTGTCCCTTTAAGGTCACGATCTGCCAGAAGAGGGGAGAACTGTCATCCAATCGCCAGCTTCCTTACGACTTATTTTTTTAGTATTGAAGCTTCCGATTCGATGACAGTTTTCATCCGTCTTTTCAGAACGTGACTCTGAAGCGACACTCCCTTTTAGTTGAAGTATAAAAAGTTATTTAATTTTATTTTTTGTTTGGTATAAATTTTTAATTTAAAACAAAATATTTTACTTCATTTTCTTTACAATTCGTTATTATTAGTATATTTGTAAATTAACTGGTGTCCTACAGCAGTACAAATTTTGATATCGAAAATGAGGTCCTATAGTAGCGAAATGGAATTTCTGCAAAGACACAAGTGAGTACCGAAGCTGCTTTCTTCCTCGTCACGTGACTTCAGCTGTGTCGTAAGCAGCTACGCACTGAGTTCGAGAAAACAGTTGAAATATCAAGTACGAGAAACTGCCGATTAACATATTCAAACATTTGCAGTACTCGCTCATCATCAAATCCGTTTCATTGTTCTTGAATTTTTCCAGTCTTCCTGAGTATGTAACAAAACCATTGACCCTTGCCACGTAGCCAGATTCCACTTGATTTTTTTTTAGTTTATTCCTTTGTTTTAAATTGCTAATATATTCATCAGAAATTATTTTGAAAATAGTTATTCAAACAACCATCGTTCTTCGACTTGTTGATTATTTCGTGTTTTCGAGAGCATCAACCGATAAGATCATTAGTACCGTAAGCGTAGTGCATGTTTTCCTTTGAGGAGGGTCATCTTCCGTCGCTGAGTCTGTGAGATCCGGCGCCGACCTACCCATCGGCTTGCGGGGTTCCCCATCCCCCATCCCACGCCCTGTTCCCACGTAGTCTATCCCTGTCTGAGTATCTCTCCACCCGCGGCCACGCGTATTGTACGCCTGCCCGGCACATCCACTCGCACGCGCTCCCCAGCGCCCGGTCGTCACCCGCCGCACCTGGCAGCGACGCACCGCGGCGGAGGCGACAAATTGAAAACATGAAAGCGTAATGAGCCTGCGCGCGACGCGGCGCGACGCAACGCGACGCGGCGGCGGGCGCGATGGGATGCGCATAGGCTGGGGGCGGGCGGGGCGGCCGGGACAGGCGGGGCGGGGCGGGGCGGGACGGGGACGGGCTGGAGAGGGTTGAGGGGGGCACGGCGCATTGGGATGCGCACAGGCAGGGGACAGGAGGGTGGGGGTGGCCGGGGCGGGCCGGGAGGGGCCGGGGAGGGCCAGGGGTGGACCGGGGCGGAGGTGGGCCGGGGGCGGGGCCGGCCGGGGGTGGGCCGGGAGTGGACCGGGGGCGGGGCGGGGCGGGGGCGGGGCGGGGGCGGGCCGGGACGGGATGGGGGCGGGCAGGTGGCGGGGCGGTAGCGGGGCGGTGGCGGGGCGGTGGCGGCGCGGCGCGATGGGATGCGTGCAGGCAGGGGCCGTGAGGCGGGGACGGGGTGGGGATGGGGCGGGGCGGGGGCGGGGACGGGGCGGGGCGGGGGCGAGGCGGGGGCGCGGCGGGGGCGAGGCGGGGGCTTGACGGGGGCGGGGCGGGGGCAGCGCGGCGCGATGGGACGCGCGCAGGCAGGGGCCGTGGGGCGGGGGCGGGAGCGGGAGATGAGGCCGTCCGGAACGAAGTGGAATGCGGGGGAATGAGGTGTGATGCTGTTCATTGGGATATGCACAAGGGCGCGGTGGAAAGAGACCGGAGCGCCGCTCGTGAAACTGTATTGCACGCGCCAAGGCTGGATTAATGCATAAGTAGACTAACCACGTGGCCAAACCCGCCGCTGGATAGGGGCACCGTTAATTATTTCGAGCAAACTGTTTTTGCTTCGTAAACATTTTAAATATTTCCATTTTTACTTAAAATGTCAGGTTGTTGTTTATTTTGAATACATATATCCAGTCTTTCAATATTATTAGGGTACTCTACACTTCGGTCATGAGAGTATTAAACTATCCAGGCACGTTCTCTTGAACTGGAGCAACTCTTCGGCGGTGGTCGTTATCATGCTTCTGCTTCATCGTTTGGGTAGTTTTTCGCCACGACTTTCTCCAGTAGAGATTAATGACGGATTGCAATGATAGACATTATCATTTTCCACATTGCCAATGCAAAATGTTTTTGGACTTTTTGTTCCATGCTGCGTCATGGATTGCGTGCGTGAGTAGGTAGGTGTGTGTGTGTGTGTGTGTGTGTGTGTGTGTGTGTGTGTGTGTGTGTGTGTGTGTGTGTGTGTGTGTGTGTGTGGATGATGAAATTGACAGATTATTTTATTTGAGGTTCAGGGAACTTGTTGGTGTTAAAGGGTGAACGTGTGAGGATTGACTGAGGAGTTCGAAAAGAGGACGGTATCTTCATGTCGCTGGCCAAGACTGGAAAGGCTGGAATGGTAGTTAAAATCTATTATGTGAACACTTGTTTTTGGATTTCCTCGCCTTACGAATACTTCGTAAGAAGAGAAGAACGAATACTTCGCAAGACAAAGTAGATTTAGATTAGTTTGTAAGTATCTAGTTTGTAAGCTAGGCCATACGTTAGCTATGTAAACAGAATTTAAGAATAAATATTTTATAAAATCGTGGGCCGGACAATGGCGGTTATTATATAATTTACTCCTGGTGACTTGGATGTTTTTGTGGGAGAAATTTTGCGAAAGGATTTTGGATTTGGGAAGAAGAGAAAATGTAGGTATACGCCTGCATCGGCGTTCAAGGTTTTGTATTTACATCACAGTTGTTTTCTGCCTTTAATCATGCTCTTGTTTGCAATCAACCACAGTTTCAAATTCACCCTCACTCTCAACCATGACGCGTGTTTGGCCTTCTTCAAGAACGACAAGTGAAGTAAAGCCAAATTAGTAAGAAGTGTTGAGTTCATCATATCAGGTAAAATCGAAATGAAACCAGATCCAATAATAAACTGACAATAATCATAGTGGCAGGGCATTCGCCAAGAGCTGGTACCTTAAAAACCCTAGGTACTCAGCGTACGAGTTTGAAAGGAATACACGGTCATTAGAAGGTTCAGGCGACAGGGTCAGCAATGACACGCAGACATCATTATCAATCAGCTGGTGAAGCTTGTTCTCTTTGTCTCCAGAAGTCAGTTAACACATCTGCTATCTGTTTTCACCCTCTCATTGTCTCTCGTGATCCAGAATTCATCTTCACTAAGGTCATAAGTTCGTGCCAATATGGAACATTCAGAAGGAGATTTCCAGTAAGAGTTACAGTGACGCACGTTCTGCTTACCCTGTCTCCTTATATTACTCTTTTATGGACTTTACTTTTACATTTTACTCTTTTACTTTACTTAATTTTTATTACACTTTTTTACATTATTGTTATTACCTTACTGTTATTACATTACAGTCATTAAATTACATTTTTCATAAAATCTTTCTTATCCTTTTTTGTTTCCCCTCTTTTCATCTCTTTCTTTCTAAACCTTCACGGACGTAATAGCGCAAGATATTACTATTGATCTCGTTCTCATCATGCCATAACCCTTTCTTTCACTTTTGCCATTCCTGTTGGAATTTTTGTATCATTTCACCTCCCGCCCCCTTTTCTCTCTCCCTCTCTCTCCTCTCTCCCTCTCTCTGCCTCTGTCTTTTATGTATAACATCTCCGTATCATCCCTTAAAGCTAACGAGCACTAACATCCATTCCTAATGGGGTAGGAGACATTTATACAGATCGTAAATTAAGACATTAAAATAAGGTCCAGTAAACTCGTACGTGTAAATGTGTAGAGAGGCACCAACTGACCGTGTTGGGAGATGATCGTGAGGAAATAGCAAGTAATGTTCCCAAGTAAAATGCGTAAATGAAGTGAAATTATCGAACAATTGAGGGACCTACATGTAGATGCCAAATGCCAAACGACAACGAAACGCAATTCCGTGGCCCATTCAAATCTTAAAATACTCATAATCGGTTAGCAATTTAAAAAATTGTAATTTCACGGGTTTTTAGTCGTTACACTCTTTCAAATCCTTAATGTGTGAAATGTATTTTATTGTGCCAAATTCACTCCAAGTATTTAATTATATAAATGCTTTTTTCAATATAAATTACAACTAACAACTTGTTTTTAGATTCAAAACATTAAAATGTATTAATTGAATTATTGTCAGTGAAAGCCATCCCGGATATGACGGCCTCCAGAATTATTCGGTCGAAATTTATTAACATCGATATCATTGAAAATGATGAATGAGAGTGATTCGAGAACCTGCTAGAATTAACAATAAAAAGTAATACTCCTAGTTGCATTATTATTTTTTCAAACTTAAATCTTCCAATAAGCGAAAACTGCTCGCAAAATCATGTATCTGTAAACTATTTTTCTTATTCCTTGGCATCACTCGTTTGTAACGTATTTCTCAAGCCACGGGTGAAGGAGAAGGTTAAAAGTGCGTCATTTCAAAATTATGCATTTATCACGCCCCTTTATTCGGCGCCAAAAATTGTTTCACATTTATATGTCCAAGGTACGATTGCCCCATTGGATCTGATAAATTAACCAATCGGGTGCGGCGTTCTTTTCTTGAAATATGTGATCTCGTTTGAGCAAGAATTGCTGGAGGATTTCATTTTAGAGTCTCTCCTATACCTCTTTTTAATGGCCTCCCCATCGCACCTGTAGACGTTTTCCCCTTCGAAAAATTCATTGACATCATCTAAAGAGCACACGACTTTGAAATGAAATGTTCAAGAAATTAATCACCTTTTCTCCAAAAGTGGCAAATAGTTTTTGTTGCGTGAATGAATTATATAAATGAATTGATTCCTTGACCTTCTCTGTTTGTATTATCTCAGTACAAATATTTTTCACCTTTTCATAAATTAGATTGAAAAAAAATTGAGGAAGTATGTCGACGACAGATGAAGAGTGAAGAGGGCCATGAACAATAACCAAGTTCGGGCAGGGAAAGATTAATTTCGTGCACAGGTTGCCACAGTGGGCGTTTGCCATTTCCTTTGTAACGTTCACTTACAACATCTCGCGGCTGTCACCATTTTTTTTTATTATAGTCCCATCAACCTAAGGTTCTTAGCGACTTTTCAGTATTTTACATATTCATATTTGATTTTACATTTGATTATATTTATATATATATATATATATATATATATATATATATATATATATATATAGTACAAAGTTTACAAAAGAAAAGAGGTTATTTTAATAGTGCAAAACTTGACATCCAATCATGGCTGGTATGATAATATGTTCAGCAAGTCACTTATATTTTATTAAATATATTAATGTTCTGGCAAAATCTTATGATTTCCTGTCGATAGGACTTGGAATATACAACTGCTTCGAATTGTTGCTCCGGTGATAGGCCATCTCTTTCTTCCTGGAACTTAGGGCAAACGTCCAAAATATGAGATACCGTTAGTTCAACCTCAGAAAAGTCACAGAGGGGCGCGGGTAGTTTGTGAAACAGGTGTGTGTGTGTGTTATATTAGTAAGTTCGGAGCGAAGTCTGGATAGCACTACTTGTTCTCGCCTAGTCATTTGCCAATTTTCTTCTGTAACGTTTCACGTTCCACCAATTTTATATAGTAACGTTCCCGTTCCACAGCTGACACCAATTTTTTTGTGTAACGTTTCGCCACTAACTCTGATTTTCAACGTTAACGTTCTGTATAATTTCTATCATTAATATTTCTTTAAAACAACATCTTTAGATTCCTTTTCAAAACAATTTATTTCGACACCTTCTCTCATTCACAAAAATTCTGTCTGACTTATCTTTTTCTTACATCAACTTCTTCGTTGCTATCATAACTCTAAAATATATGAACAGTCGTTCCAAATTCGTTTATAAACAAAATCCATAAACATATGTGTAATAACAAGTAAACCCATACGAAACGTTACACCTTCCACTGCTTTCATGATGGTAGACATGATCATGATGGATGAATGATTGCCAGAGACGAATGATAGAAATACAGTTAAAAGGTGATTGCATGTATCAGTTGCAACCCGACCAAGAGCCACGTAGTGAAAATACCCATGTCTTTCGCGGGATTCGAGCCTGCACGACTGGGCTCCGTGAGCTTTCTTGGACGCTGTTTTAAGCCCCTGCGGCACCCAGCCGGACAATACTAGAATGTGGAGGCAGTTGATATATCGTGGTAATCCATTATATAATTGAATAAACAAAGAAATCTCAAGAACAAACGTCTATTTTAATAGTTTTCTAATTTTTTTCGGGAAATAAAACTTAATTCCCTCTGATGATACGTAATTAATCACTGTTACTTGGTTATATATTTTGTAACTTCATTGAGTAGAATAATTGTCATTCTTTCATATAATTTCCTTTCAGAATATTGAAGATCCACTGTTAATGGGGAAAAAATTAAATTGAGAATTGTTTTATCCAACTCTGTAATAATGTGTTAAAGTATAATTGGTATTTGTCTATGTCCTGAAGTCAGCGGGGCAAGATCACCGCCACCTCCCGCGATTAAGCATGCACTACACTTATGGCAATAATGCCTTTAGTCGTTGACACGCCCGGACTCATCAATCAATCAAAGTCTGGAAGTAAATAATTTCTTGCTAAATTGCTACGCGTAAAAACAGGGACGTTTGCTCTAATGTAGACCTGTGCCTCATGGGTTTCATCTCTATGTCCCGTCCAGTAAACGTCACTACGCAGTTGCCTTGCAAAGAATAAGCATTTTTTTCTCTAGGGCTTTTCCCAGCAGACAGCTGGTTAGCATTTCGACCATGCTCTAGACACCAACACACTTGCGGGCTCCTCTGATCAGGGTTCAGCAGAACGCCAGGCCCTCCGAAAGAACACATACATGAGACAAACAACCATACAAATGTGAGGACAAATAACCATACAAAAAATGAGGACAAACAACCATACAAAAAATGAAGACAAACAACCATACAAAAAATGAGGACAAACAACCATACAAAAAAATGAGCGCAAACAACCATAAAAATGAGGACAAACAACCATACAAAAATTGGGACAAATAACCATACAAAAATGGGGACAAACAACCATACAAAAATGAGCACAAACAAGCACAACAAATGGGGACAAACAACCATACAAAAATGGGGACAAACAACTATATAGGAATGGGGACAAACAACCATACCCAAATCTGGGCTTCAACCCGTGATGCTTCGGACCGAGGCGCTGAGTCAAGACCTGCTCTTAGCCACCTCGGCCAACCAGCAGTCCGCAGCACCCTTGTACTAAGCAGAAATGCGATTGAGGTTTCCCCGCGTGGCACATCTTCTTGAAGCCGAAACATCCGGCGGAGCAGCGGCCGCGTGGGGAACACGAGGCCGTCGGTGCGAGAGCCTCCCTCGACGCATCAGCCCTGGACACGCGAGGCGCCGGCGGGGCGGGGGCGGCAGGGGGAGGGGCGGGACGGGTTGGGAGAGCTGGGCTGGGCAACGTGGGAGGCAGGAGCGGAGAGGGGCAACGGTGGGACGAAGCACTCAAAGAGAGTGGGAGATCGAGATACACACCCCAAGTGAAATAACGAGCGTATCCAGAAATTTGCGAGCAACTAGAGACGTTGAACAGATCGGAGACTAGTGTAGTTCGGATGGGACGTTGGGTTTAGCATAGTTGGTTGAGCGATGCTGCGTCAGGAGGGATTTTTGAACAAGTATTGTGATACTAATTCTTTTCGACCACACCTGACATCAATGGTATTCATGGATGAGTACGAGGGAACAGTTTGCATGAGAATGGAGCGATGGGATATGATAGATCCCGAGAAAACCTGTCGCAAACCCACTTTGTTTTCTGTAGTGACCAGGATTTGAACCTTGTTACTCAAGAGTTGGAATATTCGTATAATTACACAGATCTACTGTAATAAAAATATTAATACCTTTCTTCAATTTTACTCTCAGATTCTAGCCTTGTTTGCCACACCTCATATGAATAATTTAGATAGATAATTACAGAACTATTTGAATGACGGAGCAACAGTGGACTGAGAGGCAGTGGAAAAGTGAGCAATTCGATAAAACCATTCGCGAACCCGCTTTGGCCACTGCAAACTTCACATGAATCGCATGGGTTTCAATCCTCTTTACCCGGAGATGAATGGTAGTTAGTCTCATTACTGAACCACGGGTCGCACCCTTTGGTAAGGACTAAGCAATGTGAAGTTGACCGTGACTACTAGACGTTGGTATGCCTGAGGTTGGGGCAGAGCACGGAGGAACGGCGGTGGCTGACATCCCAGAGAACGGGGATTCAGGATCGGAAGAGGACAGAGATATCGTTTATTAGACGTGAGCGAAGCAGGAAAGGGCAAGGAGGAAGGGGCGGAAGATGGGCAAAGCGGTGGCGGCAGTAAAGTAATAAAGAAGTAATGTGGACCTGGATGGGGAAGGAAGGAAGGAATTCGGAATAGGGAAAGTGATTGTCAGATCAAGGCGGATCAGAATAGACGAAGAGAGGTACAAAAGTGCCAAGGATGGGGAGGCAGTAAAGAAAGTGGCAGAAAGAGGAATGGCGAGTGGGTTTCTTTGTTGGAGTCTGGTGGAGACAGTGGAATAAAGTAACAGGAATATAAAATGTAGATCACAGTATTTTGACGAAGTGAATTAAAAACATTAAAACATAGTTTGCCGACGTTTCGGAATATTTGATTTCATACTCAGGGCTAGTGGTAACATAAAAATATAAGAAATATATATATATATATATATATATATATATATATACAAATGGCAATTACAACATAATAGTATACTATACATAATAATCCCAAACTGTACTGACCTTGCTACAAGATATGCATATGGATAGAACCTCTCAAAATATAATGGCAAGACTTCAACACAACTCCACGGAGTAGTAACAGTTCGATGGTCCATCCCTCCCATCTCCACCTCAGGCCGAGGCATCATAGCAAGATGGACCCTCGCACTGTAACCATTT